>WBNM01023385.1:75128-193175 GCA_013399055.1 Ramphastos sulfuratus | reverse complement strand
GGGGGGGGGAAGCTGATTGAAGTAAATATGAATGTGTGAGAAGTATTGCATGTTTTGTTAGCTCCAACATCTTATTTCTCTCGAAATGCAAGATAGCTAGTGGCTTTCTGTGGGAACCTGGGGTTGGCTCTGTGGTTTGTAGTATGAATATGCAAGGCATATGCATTTAACACTTGGAGAGGTGGAGAAGAGAGGATGAATATTTGTTTACTTGTAGAGAGAGGGGAAAGGACTAATTGCACAGAGCAACAGGGGAGATGTCTGAGAGATGATTAATAATACTTAGTTCAGTAAGGCTATGTGGAAGTGCTACTTGCCAGTAGGCAGCTATGACAGTGTGGTGCTTAACACAATGTATTAGTCTGTAGTGCTTGTCAGCATGCAGTTAAGCAGGTGAATTTAGTACTTGCTATTGCTTTTTTCCTTTTATAAAAGTGAGTGATACTTATAAATCTGCTTCTGTATTTGTGAAACTTCTTTATGAAACTGAATGAAACTTTTCTTTCTCCCCCCGCCCCCCTTTATACTTTAATATCTATGCATTGCAGAACCAATACTCTTGTCAAAAGGTGAAGCAACTAACATTTGAAAAGCATGCAAGGATGAATACTGTTGTGTAGAAATGCCAGTCACTGCACTCTCACTGGCAGTGCAACTTGAAAATTGTATGGTAGGGGAAAAGGAGGAGCATAGATCACTACTCTTCATTGAAAACACAGCTAACCTGCAAGTAAAGAGCGAATTGACTGTTTGTAATAAATCAGCTTTGTTTAGCAGCAAAACTGCACAAAACTGTACATGTTTTGTGGTTTGTTTTTTCAAGTGAAGTCACTCATTACAACTAAAGGTGTTTAGCCTCTCTGCACCAGCATAAGGGAGTTTCCAATCCTCTGGCTCCTGTGGTCTGACTACACCATTGTTTTGGCTTTTTCTGGACCATATGCCAAGCTAATTTGATGCAAGAGCCAGGTAAGATACTACTTCCTGTGATAATTTTCTGCTGACTTTACCAAACTCATTCAGCTTGTTTAGTCTGACAAGTAATGAAGCCTGTAGAAATGGACAAAGATCAATATCATCCCTTATGATGATTCTGTAGGGTGCAACTTTGCATTTGCTTGCCAGGTAATTATTCCTGGCTGCTGCTTTTTTGGTGGTTGTAGTGGTACATTACTAGAATTAAACAGCGAGGACTTCTGTACTTGGGCTATAATATGTATATATATGCTATATACATGCACATACGTATGTATTGAATTCAGATCCAGTATTAAACAGGTCTAGGACACATATACTAAATATGTTTATCTTAGATGAGGTATTAATGAAGTGGAAAATGTAAGAAAGGTTAAAAAAAAAAACTCTTGAAGGGTTAACAAATAGCATACCTTAAATTGGCCTTACTGGGTAAGAGCTGCTCAGTTACCTTGGTTGCAATGGTTGCCTGAAAATTTAAGAGTAGGAGAGAAACTAATCAGGCTTTGAAGATGTGTAACTCAATGATAATTAGTGACTGTGGGCTCATTAGTGGGCTCATAAATCCCTAACACTGTCAGCTTTCCTCAAGCTGTCTTTGTTTTATCTAGATGAGTGCTCTGATTATAGAGCAGTGATAGCACTTTCTGTGCTCTGACAGTTTTCTACTACAATTCAGGTTCTCCAGGAGCAGTTGCTGTACTGTTTTATTTTAGTCTGGGTTATTAAACAAGGGAGGCAAGAGACCTGCATGGATGAGAGAGAATCTTCTGGAAAAGCTCACATGGAAGAAAGAAGTTCAGTTTGTAGAAAAAGACTGGCCACTTGAGGAATATAGGAACATTGCTAAAGTATGTAGGGATGCAACAAGGAAAGCTGAGTCTCTCTTGAAATTAAGCCTGGTGAAGGATGGAAAAAAGTAACAAGAAAGGCTTCTTCAAGTACATCAGTAGGAAAAGGAATATTAGATAAAATGTGTGCCTGCTGCTGAATGAGATGGGTGACCTGGTGACAGGATACAGAAAAGGCAGAGATACTGAATGCTTTCCTTGCTTCAGTCTTTATTGCTAAGGCTTGGCCCTCAGGAATCCCACTCTCTGGAGGTGAGAGAAAGTCTGGAGGAAAGAAGACTCTCCTTTATTCAAGGAGGACTGGGTTAGCATTCGTCTAGACAAGTCAGACACCCACAAATTCATGGGCCATGATGGAATGCAGCCAAGAGGAGCTGTTGAGGTTTTGCTAAGCCACTCTTTGTGTTTGAAAGTCCATGGAGAACAGGAGAGGTGCCTGAGGACAGCAGGAAAGACAGTGCCATTCCAGCCTTCAAAAAGGATAAGAACAACAACCCAGGAAACTACAGACCAGTTGGCCTTACCTCCATCCCTGGAAAGGTGTTGGAACAGCTCATTCTGGAGGGCCACGTAGATGGTTAGGGGATTGGAGCATCTCTCATGCGGGGCTCTTTAGCCTGGGAAAGAGAAGACAGAGAGGATCTTACAAATGCTTATAAATATCTAAAGCACAGAGGTCACAAAATTGGGGCTTGTCTCTTTTTCAGTAGTGGTCAATGATAGGACAAGGGGCAACAATTACAAAGTGCAATGAAGGAGGTTTTACTTGAACATAAAGAAAAACATTTTTACTTTGAGAGTGACAGAGCACTGGAACAGGATATCCAGAGGTGGTGGAGTCTCCTCCTGTGGAGACTCAAAACCTGCCTGGACATGTGTTTGTGCAACCTGGATCAGAGGAGATGGACTAGATGATCTCTGGAGGTCCTGTCCCACCCCTACTGTTCTGTGATTCTGCAATGAAGGCAACATGAAGTTGACGTCACTTTTTGTGCAGTAGACAGAAGTGGCTATGTCAAAGCAAGAGGGCCACTCCTTCAATGAGGATGGAAAACTGAAGAGGGGAGAGAAGCTAGGGCAGGAGCTAGTCCAACTGTTGTACAAGAAGCTCTTTTCACTGCTGAGTTGGTTACTTAATCTGGCTGATGAGAGATACTAGACTTTCACCAAAGCAGCCTGTCTACTTACAGCAAACTCAAAGTAACTTGAGGGCTGTGCAGGGACTGATTCTGTAAGATGCTGAGTTTTTGAGTAACTGCTTAGTGAATGTGCTTGACTCCTACCCAAAGCTAGCAGCAGTTCAGGGTATTTCATACCATTCCAAGTAACTATTTTTATTGTTAGAAATGCCTTGATAAAAGAAGCTTGTAAACCAGTGATTTAGTTTCTGTTGTGTGGATATAAATTATGACACATGCATGAAAAGGAAATGGATAACAATTTTCTGTTTTAAAAATGGCTAGAAACAAGCAACAATGTCAAAGGCAAGGACATACGAATCTTATTTGATTTAAATCTGTTTTTATGCCAAGTGTGGTTTTGCTGGCTTGAGAAATAAATCCACTGAATGGTCTTAACTGATAACACATTCTTTCCTGCAGTGGGTAAGAGAAAATGCTGATAAACTTTATGGACAAAGCTTTAAATTTACTGGGCCTTACTTTTACCTATAGCTGTGTGATTTTTCTGGATTAAATAATGCTAACAGCTTATAAAGAGGGATTGATTTTCATTGCTGTAAATCTACACAGATCCCTCAAGGGTTGTGGCTTTGTTTATACAAAGGAATCTGACACTCTACATGTAAAGTTTTTAGTTGCAGTAGGCACAACAGAGTTGTGTTAGGTATTGTGTTAAAATGGGGGCTCTCAATAAGTTCAGTTCACGTTGATGAAAAGATCTGAGTGTTTTATGTTGCCCTGCCCTTAGTTCTTAATGTATCAAAGGTGTTTGTGATGCAAATGTGCAACTGTTGGTAAGAAGCTGAAGCAGTGGGCAGGTGGAAAAAAGGAATGTGCAGGAGAGCTGAGTGTTCTTGAGTCAGCAGTGAGGCGCCAAATAGTGCACGACAAACTGTCTTTTAAGACTTCAGGCTTGATCAGTCATTTGCTTCTCTTGGAGTATTGCTCCAGGACTTTGCAAACTCAAAGAAACAAAACTGGAGCAGAGGACAAATTGTGGTTTGGGTTTTTTTCTTCTCTGAAAAAAACACCCAGCTGCTGGGTGGTTTTGTTTTTTCACAGAAAAAATAATAAAGCCATGCTGCAGAAGTCTAGTATGGTTCGTAGAGATTTAAACTCCTTTAAACTGCAATATCCCTCTTGTGTTCTTTCTTCTGAGAAAGGCCTGTGTGCCAATTGATATGAACTCAGATTTTTCTCATTAATGGCCAACCTTTAAGTGAGTTTTAATCGTAGTGATAACTGCATAGGGCAAAGGAGTGTCCTACAGCTTATAGATGGCAGTGACATTATCACACTTGTGTCTAAGTAAACATTTGGCTTCTGTATTGAGGGCAGGGGGATGTTAAATCACTGTGGTTGCTGCCTCCCCCTTAGAGTCCAGCTATTGATAAAATTACAGCCTGCCTGTAGGAGAATTCATACTTGTGCTGGCATGAGAGAAAAGGCTGGGAGGGGCACAATAGGGCTGATTATTTTGGTGGCTGTGCCAGTTTTGACAGTTCATAGATAGAAATATGACCTAAATACCAGCCATATCCAAGTGTAGAACGTGGAGTAAGAAACACATAGACTGGAACACAAACTTGAAGTTTTCCAGTGGCTGTTGCAAGACCTGGGCTAGGTAAGAGTACTGGGAAAAAGAACTATTTGGTGTAGGAAGCTTTGGTTGTAGGTCTGAGTCTCTTCCAATATCAGCATTTCTATTTGCATCCTTAGAAGTAATTTAATTAACAGCTGTATTTTTGCTGTCTTAACAGGGTTACGCCAGTGTCTTCTGTGGCAGTTATGTAAGCCCACAGATCAGTGGGGAAGGAGTAGCAGTTACTGACATTCGTTCCTGAAGTAATATGCTGAAAAATCAGAGAGCTTTGTTAGTGTAAGCTGCACATACTGATAATGAATCAAGTTGCCAGTAAAGCATGGCAAATGCACCTGCCGCAGCTACGGACCTGACGCATTTGGGTATGTCAAATAAAGTCTTTACCTTTCCCTCCCCAAATGGTACATGTCCTGAGAACATCTCTAGTTGAGAGACAGAATATATGCTGAGGAACGCTAATAAAAGGATTGCAATTATTTACAGACAGTTACACAGATGTGTAACATACACGGATGATTATTAAGGATTAAAAAAATAAGCTACTAGGTAAGTGTCCAGAAATAATTGGCTATACCCAGAAAACTAAACCGAGATCCTTAGCGTTTTGTCTTTAATTTGTTGTAAAAGTAATTTCTTTAAAATGGATGTTTATTTCTGCTTTTAAGTGCTCCAAGGCCCCTGGGGAAGGCATTGCTTCTGTAACATTTCTCCCCGGCCCATGCTTGAGGCAGCTTTGGGCATATTTTACTCTGCGTCTCCCCCTTCTGGCACTATTGCATGGCTTAATGGCAACTGCAACACGATTTCAGGCCTGGACAATTTCTTTGAAATCTTTTTAAAAAAATAATTTAACGAATTAAGTACAAATCAATTTAAGCTCTGTGGAGCAAAGCCCTGGAAACCACGAATGGAACACTCGGAAAGGACAGCTGTACCAGGTTCTTGTTGCCAGGTAGCCACTATGTGCAGAGCAATTACACTACCCAAAAGGCAAAAAAAAAAAACAAAAACAAAACTTAGTGAACTCCTTAATTTATGTATTTGAGTGGAAAAATGCATTTTCAATTTACTTTTTTGCTGCCAAGTATCTGCCTAGTTTTGATGCTGATCAGTACAAGCTGAAGTATGCAGCAATATTAAGATGGATGTTAAGCTCTCTTAGAAAAGTTGCATTAAATGAAAAAAAAAATCTCAAAATACAAGAGAACTCCTTTTCTAGTGAGAAATAGCTACTATTACTTACTTCTGGAGGCGCTAGGAATTGTGTTACTATTTCTCCCCACTTCAGATCAATGTCAGAAATGTTACCTGTGAGCATGCTCTGCTTACCTGATTCCTTTTTTGCTGGTATCTCTCTCTGCATGGGGCAGGATAGTCGCTGCATCACTTGGGTTGTGTCACTAGTTTGGAATGTAACCTCCTTCCCAATCCTTGAGTCATTTTCATTCTTTAACCTTTTCTGAATATCTGTTAATGTCTTCATATGCCTTGAGTTGCTCTGTTGGGAAGAGCTGGAGGGTTTTCTTAATTTCTTTTGAATAAGTAGGGAAAGAAAACACTTGTTTTTAATCTGTGGATAAGATCAGGCTAACTTTGTAAGGCATCATGTATTGTCTTGTGGTTTTATGAAGGTGTCACACAACATATTCTATATGATTTTTCAAACATAATTGCATAAATAGTTTCATCATGTAGAACAGCTGAGGTTTTGAAATCAAATGTATAACTCCCTGAAGGCAAGTATTTAAATGTCTAACAATGTTTTCCATTACTGATATCTGGCAAAATGTGTCTAATGGGTTGTGTCGGTTAAGAAATACAGTGGGTTGGGATGTTCTTCTGATGTTTTGCTTATTCACAATGAATCATTACTGTCTCCTTTTGCTTCGTTGCTGTGTTTAGAGAAACTGATTAGTTAATTGTTTCCAATGCAGGTCCTCCCCTAAATGACTCCTCACCCTCTGGTTTTCTTCCAGGATTGTACCATGATGTCTACCTCAATGGGCTACTTTTGTCCAGTTCTTTCACTCAATAGGAGTGCACTTTCTTGAGGCTGCAGTCACTGTACAGCTCAAGGCAACCATGTCAGCCTGGAGAAGAGAAGGCTTCGAGGAGACCTTATAATAGCCTCCCAGTATCTGAAGGGGCCTACAGGAAGGCTGGGGAGGGACTATTTACAAGGTCTTGCAATGACAGGACAAGGGGCAATGGGTTTAAACTGGAAGAGGGGAGATTTAGACTAGATGTTAGGAGGAAGTTCTTTACAGTGAGGGTGGCGAGGCACTGGAACAGGTTGCCCAGGCAGGTTGTGGCCGCTCCCTCCCTGGAGGTGTTCAAGGCCAGGTTGGATGAGGCCTTGAGTGACCTGTACTAAGTGGGAGGTGTCCCTGCCTATGGCAGGGGGTTGGAACTAGATGATCTTTGAGGTCCCTTCCAACCTTACCATTCTATGATTCTATAAATATATAAGGGGTGAGTGCCAGGAGGATGGCGCCAGGCTCTTCCCAGTGATGCCCAGTGACAGGAAAAGGGGCAATGGGTGGAAGTTGAGGCATAGGAGGCTCCATGTGAACCTGAGGAAGAATTTTTTCCACTGTGAGGGTGACAGAGCACTGGAATGGGCTGCCCAGGGAGGTTGTGGAGTCTCCCTCTCTGGAGATATTCAAGAACTGTATGGATGCATTCCTGTGTGACCTGCTCTAGGCGATCCTGCTCCAGATGAGCTTTTGAGGTCCCTGCCAGCCCCTGACATTCTATAATTCTACATGCAATCATCCTCTATTTAAATCCCTCTGCAGATGTAATTTAAGCTATATAGCATCCTTTTCGGGGTCTTTATTCCAGGGGTTTCTCTTCCATGAAAAGCATGTATAATCACCTCCACGAGGCAGATGACTGTTCTCCTGTGCCATCTTCAGTGAAATTTTTGCCAGCTGTTCACAGAAATGTTTCACTGTGATCATACTACCATCCTCAGACTAGTCACTAGAGGTCAACATCATCATCTTCTAATAGAGCACCAACTACCACATAATTAAAGGATAGTCTCTTGCTTACAGCAGTTCATTTCTCTAAATGGCTTAAATGTTCATGACAGGATGTTACTGACCCTGCCACTGTCCTGTCGGGGGTGGGGGGGAGGGGGCAGAAGATGTAAACCAGAAGTTAGGAGTTTCTCACAATGTGGTCTTTTAAAGCGTGCCAGGAGTAAGGAAAAAAAAAATCTGAAGGCTTTTATGTTTCTGTGCTTGAGTTTGCTTTTGGTGAGTGCCTTGGGGAACAGTGGCAAAGCCAGCAGGGTAAAGCAATAAATAAAACTTTTTCTGGAGCCGTCGCTGTCAATTTTAGGTCTTCCAGCTGTTGGTTCAAAATGCACTTCAGCAGCAGTGTAACTTCCTGGGAATCCCTAGGATCCTCCAGATGCAGAAGTGTTATCTTTACATTTCTATTTGGAGATGCTTTCTACTGTTTCTAGCTTGGACAAGCTTACAGTCTACTTGAACTGTCTAACAAACCATTCTGTAGCTGGCTGAAAGTTAAGAAAACAAACCAGGAAAGAAGAGCCTCACACTGCAGCATTTCATAAGCAGCTGAAGGAACAAAACTTAGCCTACAGACCAGTGTCCCTCAAGATTTATTTCCTCATAGTTTAGGTATTTAAAAGTGACCTCCCTCTTACAGATTTTTCTTGTGTTGAATTTAAACCTTGCAGGCTTTCTCTTAACTAGAATACTTGCAGGATCTTCTTCCCTTAGGCAGGCAGTTGCCTATTTTTATTCAACTTGAGGGAACTAATTTTATCTGAGACATATTTTGCTGTCTGATTTCAAACAAATTTAACACATTTGGTATTTACTGGGGGGGAAAAACACAGACCACATAATTACTTTAATGTTTATTCCTTACCTAATTGCCAGTAGCAATACGATGTAAATATTCTTCATCCTTGAGAAATCTGCAGAAACTGTATTTGTTATTATGGATGCAGTATCCTCTGGGTGAATCATCCACTCCATGTTTCACACAATCACAGAATGTTAGGAGGTGGAAGGCACCTCAAAAGATCATTCAGTCCAACCCCCCTGCTAGAGTAGGATCACCTAGAGGAGGTCACACAAGCCAGGGTTTGAATGTCTCTGGAGAAGGAAACTCTGCAACCTCTTTTGGCAGCTTATTCCAGTGTTACATCACTTTCACAGTGAAAAAGTTTTTTCTTATGTTCATGTGGAACCTCCTATGCTCCAGCTTACGCCTATTACTCCTTGTTCTGTCACTGGACATCACTGAGAAGAGCCTGGCTCCATCCTCCTGACACTTGCACTTCACATGTTTATAAACATTAATGACATCACTTTTCAGTATCCTCTTCTGTGAGCTAGAGTCCCAGCTCCCTCAGCCTTTCCTCATAAGGGAGATGTTCCACTCCTTTCGTCATATTTGTGGCTCTGTGCTGGACTCTTTGAAGCAGTTACCTGTCCTTCATGAACTAAGGGGCCCAGAACTGGACACAATATTCCAGATGCAGCCTCACCAGGGGAGAGTAGATGAGAACCTCTCTTGACCTACTAGCCACACTCCTAGTACTACACTCCAGGCTGCCATTGGCCTTCTTGGCCACAAGGGCAGATTGCTGGCTCATGGTCATTCTGTTGTCCACCAGGACCTCCAGATCCCTTTCCCCAGAGCTGCTCTCCAACAGGTCAGCCCTTTCAGCTTGTAACTTTATCTGCTTGGTCTAAGGGGAACGTTGAAGATGGGGGAGAGGAAGGGAAGATGGACCTATCCCCAAAGGCACAGACTAAGACTGCCTTGGTGATCTCAGGTGCAATTATCAAGGCTTTAACTAGTTGGGATGTTCACTGTTGCTTCTGTTGGAAAGTTACACATAATTTCCTATCTTTCTGGGTTTTTTTCATAAACACATTTGTGTCAGTTTTATAGAACTTGAGACAGTAATGTGTTTTTATTTGTCAGATTGGAAGAAAAAGTAGCAGTACTTTACAAACTTTTTTTTTTTTTTTTCCCTGTAGGAGTTGTCTTCTTAGAGAATCACAAAATGGAAAGGACTTCTGAGGATCTGCTAGAGCAGGTATGCCTAGATCAGGTTGCAGAGGAATGTGTTCAGGCAGGTCTTGAAAGTCTGCAGAGAAGAAAACTCCACAACCTCTCCAGACAGCCTGTCCTGGTGTCTTTCACCCTCACAGGAAAGAAGTTTTTCCTGGTGTTAAGGTGGAACTTCCTGTGCTGCAGTATGTCCCATTGCCCCTTGTCTTGTCACTGGGCACCACTGAAAAGAGTCTAGTGCCAATCTCTTGACACACAGCCTTTAGATATTTATAGATTGATAAGATCTTCTCTCAGTCTTCTCAAAGGTAAAGAGACTCAGGTCTCTCAGCCTTTCCTCCTCAAGGAGCTGCTCCAGTCTCATAAGCATTTTTGTAGCTTCTGAGGGACTCTCTCCAGTAATTCCTTCTCTTTTGAATTGGAAAGCCCAGAACTAGACACAGTACTACAGCTGTGGCCTCACTAAGGCTGAGTAGAGGGGGAGGAGAACCTCCCTCAACCTCCTGGCCACATTCTTCTTAATGTACCTTTGGCCTTCGTGGCCACAAGGACATGCTACTGGCTCACAGTTCACTTGGTATCCACTAGGACTCTGAGGTTCTTCTCCACAGAGCGGCCTTCCACTAGGTCAACCCCTAGGCTGTACTGGTGCGTGGTGTTACTCCTCCCTGGTGCAAGACCCCGCACTTGCCCTTGTAAAACCTGATGATGTTCCACTCTGCCCAACTCTCAGCCTGTCTAGGTCTCGCTGAATGGCAAGACAGCCTTCCAGTGTGTCAGCCGCTCCTCCCAGTGTTCTGTCTGTTCTGATTTAACACAGTCGGCTCTAAACAAGACTCATTCCCAGGTCCCAGGATAGAGTGAGAGAACCACGCAAGAAGCCCCGTGGGTTGAGATAGAGAGTTTAATGGAATTATAGTATGTACAATTACCTCAGCCTGCTTGGCAGAAAAGCACAGCAGGAGCCATAGTATCACCCTCCCACACCCCAAGCCTGCAGGCAGCCCAGGGGAAAAGACTGACTTCCCAGACTGGAAGACAGGGAAACAGGGAGCCTCTCATGTTACAATCCCAACTACAAACCCCACAATACTTTGCTCCAGCTGGCACTTCAGTTTTAAAGCTGGCATGAAATCATCAGATTCAGCTGGCTAAACTCATGACCGCATCATAAGCAAACTTGCTGAGGGTGCACTCTATCCCTTCATCCAGGTCATTGATGGAGGGGTTGAACAAGACTGGACCCAGCACCAGCCTCTGGGGAACACTGCTAGCTACAGGCCTCCAACTAGACTGCACTGCTGATTACAACAACCCTCTGAGCTCTCTTATTCTGTCAGTCTCACTTGCTGCCAAGAGACTTGCCAGGAGAGGAAATGCAGACTGCCCTCTGCTCTGTCTGAACTGCTCTGCATTGCTGTCTCCCTCTTAGCTAATGCAGCTTGACTGCTTCTGGGCTCTAAGCTAGGCCTGTGGGCTGTGCCAGGCAGCTCTCCCAGCTCATCTGCACTAGCTCAGGATCTGTGCACAGTGGTGCCTTGTGTGTGGGAGTCATATTGGATGCAGAGACTAAAGGCTGCAATGCTAAGGTGCTGTGGAGGTAATGGCAAAATATAGGTGCAGTGTGAAGAAGTTGTTTGTTTCCTGTGCAGAACTGATGTGGCACCTTTGGTGGACTGTCACTGCTATGTATTTTCCCAGTGTGAGTCTGGAGGAATGCTATCTATCTGGCACACAGTGCTGTTGTCAGGGCTAAGCTGAAATTCCATTAGTGTGAGTTGGCACAAACTGATAGTTCTGCTGAGGGAGATGGCTCTGCTGCCCTCTCCTCCCTCCCAGCATGCAGATATTTCTCCATCTGTGCAGACAATGTCTGTGTAGGTAAGCTAAACAGGCGTTGGGCAGAGGCCCAAGCACTAGCATGCTCTCTTGTGACAGTCTGTGGCACAGCTCTGGACTGGTCCCTGCCAGTGCCCTTTCCAGCAGTACTTTGGGCAGCACAGGACATTGACTATTTCCAGCTGGCCATTTGGATGTAGCCCTGCTGGTGGCAATAAAGGAGTTTAGCTGTATGGGCATAAGGTGCTCTTTGTAATAACTGCATATGCAAAGTTACTACAGTATCATGTCACTGTTCTTTGAACCTTGGTAAGATGACTGTACCTAGCTCCATATCCTTGGCTTCAGGTAAATGAAGCTTCATATTCCTGCCTCTCTCTCTGATGAACTGAAAAGCAAATGACAGTACTTGAAAACCTGTTTTGTGAAATGCTATACCTATTTTTCATGTTCCATCCAGGCATCTTGTATACAGTAGAAACATCACCTGAGATTGGATATATGCAAACACTAAACAGTAACCACAATGTCACCTACAAGTTACGCTACTTAGCTAGTCATGAATAGCTAGTGTCAGGACCCCAGCTGTATTTGTTAAAGCTGAGAAGACAGCACTTCCAGGACTGAAACCACACTAGATTTTGCACTTCTAGCAGTGAACTTTTATTTAAATGCAAGATTTCATCTATTATGTTGAGCAGAAGATCCCGGAAGGAAGAGAGCAGAAGGCTGTGCTGGGCGGACTGCTCTCTCTGTACCAGAAGTCGGAACTCTTCCACATACTACATGGTACTTTGAAAGTGCTCTGCTTAACCACTGCTTCAGAGTAGGTTCTAGTCAGCAGAACCGATTTCTTAATGAAGAGGTTTCCTATTGCTTTCGAACCCTCAAATGCACTGCTCTCCTTTCCCCTCAGAACTGCAGAGTTCATTTATTTATGTCATTATTGCCTTTTACCTCGTCATTCCTTTGTTATTGTTAGCTGGAAGCACAGACATTGACCTCTTAACCTGTCCATTAGCACTGCATTCAAGCTAGAAGAGGATTTGGTTTCAGAAGACAAAATCATGGAGAGATTACATTTTATACTGAGGTAATTTTGCACTGCTTTGTTTCAGGGTTTGCTCTTGACATAAAGACTTCCCGTTAGCCTAGAAAAAGGTCTTATAACATGTCTGTGTTTTTCATTCTTCTTTTCACAAACTAAAATTAGCCTAGTGGTGCAGAGACTGTCAGCACTACCTTTGTTCCCTCTTTATACTTGTCTTTTACACAATAATCTCCAGGAAACAATCCTATTTCTGGAAATTCATCACATTCCACCCAGCTGTGTGGCCTCACTGATGGTGGTGTTCTGCTGCTTCAAGTGATTCTGTGGAACTCTCATTTGTGTTCAGAATTCCTGGAAGGTTTGTCATTTAGAGTGCTCTAAAAACGCAATACAGCAGATGAAGCCAGGCACAGAAAAAGGGACAGTTCAGTCTCTTAAATTATTATTAGCCAGTCTAAAAGGGAAGTTGCATGAGTCTTGGAGGTCTCAACAGGTAGACAAAACAGCTTGCATGGATGTTTCATCTCCTTATGTTTGTGCTATAGTAACCACTTCTATTCCTCTGCTTTATGCAGGCTTGTTTTAGTATACATATGTGTATGCACATGCAAATACAAACAACTTACCTTAGTGTGATTGTTTGTATCAGTAGTAATTTCTGGCAATACAGCCTGGACTGTTTGGACAAGTCTGCAAATCGCATCCACCAGAAGCACCTGTAAGAAAAATGAAGGTCGTGGACTACCTCCTTTTAACTGTGTAAATGGCTCACAGCCAACAACAAAAGAGACTTTTAAGTGTGGGTGTAGTTCCTGTGGAGAATCAACTATTGACAACTTAGGAAAGAGGAAAGCAAAAATAAAAGAATGAACTGCACACTATGTGTACAATGCCTGAATAGTGGACTGACAATTTACATTAGGCCACAACTTGCTGTTATTAATGCCCTCTTGCCACAAAAGACCATTCCAAACAGTTTTCCTGAACACTGTTCATTCTCCCATGAGGTTACATTCACAGGCTGTGCACACCATGGCCTTTCTATCAAATGTTGTGCTAGAGCAGTGAAGTACATTGTCTGTTGGGTTGTCCTCCTGATGAAGTAATGCTAGGTAACTAAGGTTAAAATTGTAAACTATCTCTAAGTTTTTTTGGTGGTTTGGTTTGTTGTTTTACTTTTCTAACAGTTGGATTGAAATTAATTCCTAATGAAATAAAAGGCTCAAATACACAAGTGACAAAGAGCAGGGGGGAAAAAAAATCCCTTTTAACTTTGAACCACAAAGTGAGGGCAAGTCTGAACACAGCAGACATAATTGCAGGGGGGTCAGATGCATTCCACGTGCTGGCTGGTGAATAAGCACAACGAGCAGTGCAGGATGTGTGCCAATTGCACTGTCGGAAGTACTGTTGGCTTGGACCTGTGTCACGTATAAGTAAAACATGCATCCATTCATACTCCACACGGGCCTAGTAATGAAAACACTGACAGCTGTCTCCTTGCCATTATGCCAGCAATGTAAAGAATCACATCAGTGCCAAGCTTGAATGATGATGCAGAGATTTTCATTTTGAAGTGCCTCTACTGGTGGCAGCAGTATTACCTATGATCTTGTTCTTCCACACTGGGCATGCAAACTCACACCAGAATATACTTTTACTGCTAAATAGCTCAGTGATGCTTAGCACCATACATTAAAAAAATGTGATTACTTTTATCTGATCAAACTCTTCTCTTAGGAATCTCATGACTTTTAAAGCAACTAAGCTGATACACAAACTACCAAACTACACTTCACATTTTGCTCCCTATCAGCTAGGTCTGTATCATGTAATCCCCTCAGGAAGTAAATTATTGATTAGCTCATCCCTAGTTACCTGAAACTGCCTCTCCTGCCAGGTGCTGTATTTCACAAAATCACTTAGACATGTGGGTTTTCTCAGTGTTAATTTGTTCTAGCAATTAAATAAACTATGTTTTGTGTTAAGTTTCGGCAGCCAAGACTGCTGCTACATGTTAGCACTTTCTAATTTTAAGAATCTATTTTAATCCCGACCCTTTCCCAGCTAACAAGCATATCATATGGCTGATTATACAAATTCCCAATCAAAACAGGAAATTTTAAAATTCCAGACGATTATCAAACACTTCTTTTTATTTTGAGATGACTGGGTTGTTTTTTTTTTTTTTTTTAAAAAAAAAAAGACCTGTTTCTTAAACATTTACTTTGTCATTTAGATGTGTAATAGGATACTTTCATTAAGAATGTGTTGTTTGTGTTTTTAAATTACGATTTATTGACACAGGTTTGCTAGAAGTGAAAGATTTGTAAATACCTATTTAAAGGCAGTAGATAAAAAGGTAGGTAAGTCAGTGGTGGAATTCCATGTGTGAGAGGGAAGTAGGGAAAAACATTCCAAGCTGAGATCTAATGACAGTGAAACACTTGCATCCTGCTTGAAACATCCAAGCCTAAAGCATGATGCCAAGTGGACCATCACCGATGGTTTGTTCTCTCTTAGCAGGATGTCAGCCAGGGTAAGCGTGACACTTAACCAACGGTCCAGTCAGGATAGGTGAGCTCTGGCAGCTGAAGACTTCATTGGAAGTAAAGCTGCTTTGTATGAATATATAGATTCTGTGCATAAATCCCGTTGTAAGTAGACTTGGCTATGTGATTATCACAATCTGGCTTCTGTGATGGACAGAAGGTTGTGGAGAAAACCAAGTATGAGAGACAACCAAATACTTAAACCATCTCTCTTATGAGTGTGTGGATAAGGGTGAGAGATGATGTCTCTGTAGAAAAAAGCCCGTATGCATGTCAGACAATCTACAGCATTTTGGCAAAGAACATGAGGGAGCAGAGAGTGGGCGAAGACTGGGAAACAGGAACTCGAGTAGCCTCAGCTACCACCTGAGGATAGCAAGCCTGATGATCAACTCTGGTGCTGATATCTTCCCTGGTAAGCATTTGTCCTTGCTACAGCTTGCTTATTTGATCACACCTATAAAGGTGCACTGCTAGTAATAAAAGCCTCTGCTATTTTGAAAGTAGCGTCTAGTAATTATAAAGTGCTTGCCCTAAGCTCTGGCTGCAGGCTCTATCCCTCCTGCCTCATGTGAGCTACTTCCACTTACTGCATCACATCTGAAGTTAGATAAGATGCTCTGCTCTGTGAAGCACAGAGCTCTGTGGCTTAGAGTTGCAACAGTCAGCACTCAGCATAGCTGTGCAGCTCCCCAGTTAGGAAGATGTTTTCAGACACATCACTGCAGAAAACCTAACGATGATCAGAAGTGTAACAGAAGTAAAGCATCACTTAAGTCCAGGAGCTTCAGTTCAGTCCCAGGTCAGAAGATGGGAGTTAGTCGTATTTCTTTTGGCATGTCGTTAGTGCTTTGTTTTCTCAATGATGCAAGGTATGCTGGGGACCGCTTTTCAATAGCTTCTCTACAGAGAAGTAGTTGGTCTGAATTGTTCTCTGATGCAGTTGCACTGCTCTCATTGTAATTATACCCATGATGAATATGGCTCTTTACTTAGGAACAATAAAAGGGCTAAGGAGATTAAACATCTTTTTAGTGTTTTCCTTCTGCTTAAAGTAGGGTTTAGTACATAGAAAATGCTGCAGGCTTAGGAAATGATAGAAAAGAATCTTCATTTTTCTCCAAACCTTTGCTTTTCTTGCTCAGATTCAGCCCATAGCATTCATGCAACTTACTTTAAAATAAGTCTGTATTTCCAGTACACAGATATTATTTAACATCTGGTACATTTAAAATTAGTATTTCAAAACCACTAATCTGGGGGAGATGAGTTAAAATGTGAAACTAGGGAAAGGCAAAGCAAGGGAAAAGCTAAAACTTGCAGAGAAACTTCAAGCAGCTCAGCACTAGAGCTGTCAAATCACCCATTTTTAATTTGAGCTGAACCAAATCACAGCAGCAGTTTTTCAGTACTTCATCTGAAATCAATTTAGCTTTTCTGTGTTAGCAGATTATGCTGTTTTCAACAGTTGTTGGAGAGATGACTGATGAAAAACATTTTCATTTGTGAGTGTATTTCCAAGTACAGACAAATCTCTTGTATCCAAACCCATTTTCTTGCCCTGATCTGTCCTGAAGCCAAGTGGGTATGTGATCTGTCAGACTCTGCTCAGCACCATCCCCAGGGTTTCAGAGCTGCTAGGACCCCAGACTTTAGGGCATGGCCTGGCTTTGAGTATTTTCAGGGTGCATCCTTAAATTACCAAGGGACTGTAAAGAGATTTAAAAGAATAACAAAACCACTACACCTGAGTAAGGATCAGTGGAAGGTGGGATCTACGTTCCTGCAGATGTTATGTTGGTGCAACAATTTCAGGGTTTGGCATCGTGAACCTGGATCACACTCAGGAATCAGGTACATTAACGGGAGATAACTGTCACTTAAGCACTGATGGTGCAATCTGTTCCTGTGTCCAACTGGATTTGAAAGCTGGTCTGTGGCAGTTTTAACCCAAGTGCAAACCAGAACTGCCCTTGGTTCCATTGCAGTGTTAAGCACCTCAAGGTTGTGCTCAGTAGCAGCAATAACACTTTCTGGAGTTTGTAACTATGAATGACAGAATAGGATGGTTGCCAGTGAAGGCAAATGCGCTAAATTTGCAGTAATGGCATTAATGTGACCTGCCCGATGTTCTGCTGGAGTCAGTTTAAAAGAAATCTAAGCATGTAAAAAACTTGCAGTCATACAGTTGTTTGAATCCTGTTTCTGTTGTCCACCATTTTGGTAGAAATGATACTTTCAGTAAAATTAATAACCAAAAGTTATTTCAGACTTCATCTCCCTAGGTAATTTTAAAGAAAATAATGCAGGAATTCACAAATAAATTGCAGTTTTCTGCAGGCAGCAAAATCTTTCCAGTGGAGCAAAGATAGTTGGAGATCAAATTGTGAGTTTACTAGCAAACATTAATTTTTGGGCCTTCTTCCACCAGAAGCTCTCATATCAGAACTGCACTAAGTCTCCATGCCCAAACCCATCAGCTATAATTATCCATGGGGCATGTTTTCTATTGCGGTATCAGTGACCTTGCCAGTAATTAGCTTCCCCTGTGAAGAATTAGCTCAGTCCTCCAAGTACTGCAGCAACTCTGAACAAAAATAACCCAAAAGTCCACAACAGGAAACGTGAACAATGGCAGGATTACTGGCCACCGTGTCACCATAAAACAAAAGGGGTAACTGAGAGGCAGTTCCGGGAAAAGCAGCACCATGATTAGGTAACAGGAGGGACTGACTTAGGAGAAAAGATTAAATGAGCTAAGCGATGACGAAAGGGTGAACAGAACAACTGCCTGCAAATGTTTGAAAGAAGAAACCATCCAGCACAGGGAGGGATTCTCTAAGCTGCTGCCAAGAGTTAAGAGTAATGGAAAGAAACCAATAAAAAGAAAATTAATGTAGCAATCGCCGTAACTGTTTCTTTAACTCAAAAAAGAAACCCAGTGCTTTTGTCCATATGGAAAGCCCACTCGTTGGTCCTGTTTCATTCTTCAGCCATACCTCCCCAGGCATGGGGATAATGCTTAAAATTATGTAACTGTACAATATTGCTGAAATCTTTTAGGCTGGCAGCTCTGAAGGGAGCTATGCTAACAATGTTTTCCAGCTTCTGCCAGGTACCTCATTTCTTCAGGTGCCTCAGAAAGCCTCGAGGCTTCAGCTGAGGAAAGCAATAAAGCACTTAACCAAACACTTCTCTCAAACGATGAGCTTAACTCCCACTGTTATAAATCACATCAGTGACTCCCAAATGGGGAACCTGGGTTTGCCCTCAGCAGTCCATGAAGCAGGTGGGTCTGAAAACACATGAAGTCAGCAGTACTCACAGCTATCCACAGCAGACCCTCAGTCTACATCCCTTTCCAGTTAATACTTTTTTCAGCAAAACAGCTGTGATGCCTCAAGTTGTATTTGTTTCCATTAACTCCCCCCCAGTGGGCTTATATATTTGTATTTCTTTGCTTACATATTTGCATTACCCCTGAGGGGATACAGACGCCGTTCCTACGGTTAGGGGCAAGTCAGCAGAAGGCAAGCACCTCTGTCTGATGCAAAATTTGTCCTGTCTCTTTGTTCCACCAGAGATGTAAATCTTTCCTGGAAAGGTTGGACAAAAGTCCCTCCAAATATCTGGTTTCTTTCAGCAGCAGTTTTCAGTCTGCACTTTTTGAATTGCTGGGCCAGACGTTTATGTTTCCAATTGTCACTATTTGAGGCACTTTTCTACTGTTAATACAATCCCAGGCACTTTACAGTCTGGCCTCTTTACAGTCCTTCCACGGCCGGGTGCATGGAGGTCAAAACCTTTCCATGACAATTTTTGCTTGTCCCCCTGCAGACACCGATCACAGTCGCCCACCGGCTCGGGGCCAGCCACTTGCGGCTCCTCTTCACCTCTCATGACTTTCCATGGCGCCAACTACACTTCGTGGAGAACACGCAGCTCCCGGGCTCAGCTCGGTTATGCCGCATTTGTCCAGCCAGCCCCCACCTGGCAGCTTCATCGGGGTACCGCTGACAACCGCTCCAGCTGGGGATGCTGCGGGCCCTCACGGAGGCCTTGTCTGTCGTTGACGTCCATTTCCCGCCCGGCCTTCGGAGGAGCGGGGGCGGGCGGAGAGCAACCGTCCCGCCTTCCGCGGCCGGGCCGATGCGCTCGGAGCGCCGCGGCCAGCGGGACTCGTCCCGGCCCGGCGCCCCCCGACTACCGCCGCGTGCGTCAGACCGGAGACGTGGCCCCGCGGCGGCGAGGGGCGGAGCGGCGGCGGGCGGAGCGCGGCTGCGAGCAGCCTCCCCGCCCCGCCCTGCCCGGCCCGGCCCGGCCCTGCCCGGCCCTGCCCTGTCCGCCGCGCTCTGCTCAGCACCGCATCGCGGAATGATCGCGCCCGGACGCTGCCGCCCGTGACCCCACGCCCCCTGCCCGGACTCGCACCAGGTAGGCGCTGCGGTGCCCGGCCTAATTCTCCCCGCGCCCTTCGCTTCCTGCGCCGGGCGGAGCCGCGCTGGGGCTGAAGCTGGGGTATCGCTGCGGGGAAGGCAGCCCTGGAGGCTGTGCGGGGCCAGAGCCGCTGCGGGGCCCGGCGCTGCGTCCCTGTGGGGAGAAGAAGTCGGTCCGGCCCAGGCTGCGGGACGCCGCTCTGCCCGCCGGCGGCGTCGGCGGTGCCGCCCCCGTCCCTGGGTAGCACCAGGGGAGCTAAACTTTGGAAGGGATCGCTGCCCTCTCCTCCTCCGTGGAGGGACGCGGGGAAGTGGTAGCGATGCCTCACTCCCCCGCCCCCCCCGCCATCCCACTACATCCCCTGCCGGGCGGGGCCCCCCTGCTGCCGGCAGCGGCACTCGGGCGGCTTCAGGGGTGCCCCGCAGGGCGGCGGCCTGGAGCCAAGCCGGGCTTCCCAGGAGCGGAGTCGGCGGGGGGAGGTGAAGCAGTCGCCGTGGAGACGGGCAGCTCGAGAGAAAAAGCCCTAGGCGATGTTCTCCCCCCCAAAAATAATCCTCAAACTGCCTCACATTATGGGAAGGCGGCGAGCAGGACGGGGAAGCGGCAATTCGGCCGCACTCCCACCGGTGCCCTTCCTAGAGGCTGTGCGAAGTCCCCGAGCCCCAGAGGGTCCTGGCGGGTCCCTGCTGCCGGGTCCAGAGAAGCGCAGTCCCCGGCGGCGCTGCCAGTTTCTGGTGTTCGTGATTCTGTTTTCGAAGAGATTTTTTTAAATCCCAGTCCTGATTTTAAATCGGTTTATGAACAGCTCTGCCTTGTCGCAGCGTGCTGGGCGGATTTGTTCCTTATTCACGAAATGCAGTTTGTCCAGTTCACTGGAAAGAGTTGACCAAGCAAAATAAGAGGCTTATGAAAGACTGTCTAATGTATCCTGCTGGAATTTTATTAGGATTTAAATTTTTTAAAGTGAGGAATTTTATTGCAAAGATAAGTGGGAGAGCCTTTAAAAAATTTCTTTTACTTTTGGAATGAGTACTTTCTGTGAGGAAAGACTCGGTATTACGAGCAGCACTGTTGGGAGACAGAGACACGTTTGCCCTGTGGGCTTCAGTGATGCTGTACGAAACTGGATGGGTAGTAAGATGCCTTGCAAGATAGCGAAGAAAACGATGACAGAATTAGAAATAATAATTTTCAATGCAATCAAACATGCCTACTTTGCCTCCCCCCCCCCCATATTAGACTTGCTTTTATGATTGATTTTGGCATGATGAAAGCAGTCAGGAGGGTGTAGCACTCCCTCACCTAGGCTCACTTTTTCTCCTAGAAATGCCTGTTTGCCGCTGTGCGGCAGATCAGCAGTGAGAGCTGGGATGAGTGTAGTTCAGAGCTGATCCCTAATTTTAACCTGGCATTGGATCCTGCTGTCTCACAAGTGCCCGTGCCCAGGGGCTGCCAGCGAGGCACAGCAGACTAGTGCTGAGCACCTGTGGTTTCTGAATCATTTCCTTTTCCAGTTGCATTCTGAGTTTGCTAAATATGTGGCAGCCGTGATGCTGTTTTCTTTCAGTCTGAATGCTAACAGCCTCCAGTGGAGGTTTTACAGTAATATAACTTTTTTTTTTTTTTTTTTTTTTTCATGTTCGTTTGTGGGTGGGTTTCTTGTTATTATTTATTTTTGTGAGCAGTTTTTAAAATAAACTTTCTGATGGAAAGCCTACAATTCTGGTTACTTCTTGTGTCCAGTGCTGGAAAGGAACTGTGCTGGTTGTGAGTGAAGAACAAAATTGGAGACTGCTGAAGTCGTGTGCGCACAAATTCCTTGTCTTAATGCTTGGTTATCTTGCACTCAGTTCCTGTACCAGTTTGAGTTGATTTCCTGAGGCAGCCGCATCCCACCTCTGTGTCTGTTTTTGAGGCTCACAATAAGGGGCTTTGATGGGAGGGAGGCAGCATCCGGGCTGGTCAGGAGCTAGGGTTTGACAGTATTCAGGTGGCCTTAGTGTCAGAGTGAGGATACAGTAAGACCCGAAATAATGAACTGGGTCACAGAGTGCTGGGAGGAGCAGTTCCCTTGATTGTCTGCTGACCTCAGTTGCAACTAGCTAAAGTGGCGTGTGTTCACCACCACAAAAGCACTTCCCAGCCCAAGCCTTTTTGAATGCTGTGGGAAGTGGGGGAAAAAATCCATTACTGTCCAAACAATTCACAATTACAGGAGCTAGAGTTTAATTTTACGGGATTATTTTCCTCCTTGAGAAAATGTAGCAAAAAGATACTGCTCTCATTGTCACAGAGTTATGAAGGGCAGGGGAAGGGCTATATAATAAAGAAAACCCTGAAAATGAAACAATTTAACTTGGAGGGAGGGAAGAAAGGATAAAAAACTGAGGGAGAACTTCAAAATACTTCCTTTAAAGCCTTACAGAGTAAAGCAAAGAAACCATTCTCCTTCCAAAATGATTTGTCAGAAGAATGTAACAAGGTATAAAATGCTGGGTGCTGCTCACCTGAAAGTCACTGGAAAAGTTAGTTTACTTTAACAAAGAGAGAAATGGATTTTTAACACTAGCCTACAGGATCAAATGTTTTCACATATGCTGTTTCACATTCAGTGGAACTTTGTATGCTCACGGTGACAGCAGCATGAGACACTTTCCACGGAGAATGGTGCCATTCTGTGCTTCAGGGGAGGACTTTGTTTTACTTTAAAACCAAGAAAAAACATCCACTGCATCTTAGTGCAGAATTCTCCTGAACAAATGAAAAGGGTACGAAACACATACAATGCAGTATCCCACCTTTTTAAATCTAACCTGATCAAACACCTTCATGAAGGGTGGGAACAGAGTGCATATAACCTCCATACTGGAAAAAACGCCAAGAAAAGTCATCCTGGACCAAGGCTATGACTCTCTGTATGTTACAGTTGTAAAATCTATGCTGTCTGATTTGCTGGTTGTGTCAGGCACCAAAATGTAAATGTTCAGGGAAGCTGACCCATGGTCTGTCAGGTCTGAAGACACTTTGCCTGCCTGGAGATGGGAAGACAGCAATGCCTGCCCTGTATTATGAACAAAAGCAGTGGAACAATGCCCACACGTGCCCAAGTTGGTGAACCAAACCAAGTGTCTTCACTGTGAGAAAGAGAAACACAGACCTCAACAAAAGTCATTCCATTATAGCTTGAATTTGCATCTGTTTTGTTACACACAGTCCATGGGCAAACAGCTAAAGGATGAAGTTTCTGTTATGTTAAGCATAATATAGTTGGCAAAACTATGATCTGGTGACAATTGAGATGCTAGCACATCTCCCTTCGGTGCCAATAGCACATAGTGATTTCATATTGATGGGAATCCAAAATTCAACAATCCAGCAATATGACTGCCGAAGTACTGAGAACATTTCCAATTTTATTTACGCATCTTGAATGATTTGCTTACTCTGGAGCATATGGTGAGGCAGAGTACAGATCAAGCTCTTTCTTGAGCACATGGCAGTGTAAGATCCTGATGTGCATGTGATTTACAGTAAAACACAACAGAAGTGCAAGTTGCTGTCAGAATACAAGTTTGGTGTTCTGAGCATCTTTAGAGATTTCCTTTTCCAGTCAATGTGAATGCTTGGTGAGCTGTCTTGGGTAGATAGTTGTCATGCAGGCTTATAGACCAAGACGTTCACAGGCAGTATCATTGGAAAAGACTTTTAATGAGTGTAATGTGATTAAAAACAGTATTTGCTCTTTTCCATCATTTACCCATGACAGCATAATTTCAAAGACCAGTGGACTTGGTACAGTGTTATCAAAACCACCCCCACCCTCCCTTATCTCCCCAGCAACTGTTTTCATCCTGCAAAGTTTTGGCTTGATGGAAACAGCCTTTCTTTCTGTTTTACAATGCAGTAAGAAAATCTTTGATGAAACAAGTTTAGAGCAAATCTCTCTATGGTGGACTATGGCTGGACACTGCTGAAAAAGTTCAATAGAGATTTTAGGCAGATAGCTGTGGTGTTCCACATCTCCAAAGGTTGTGATCTTTAGAAGTCCTCTTACGTGAACAGTGATTCTGATTCTGTAGCTATTCATATTTATCTTCAAGTATGTGTAGATCACATCCATTTTACATGCTTGAATTTATTTGTTAGTCTTTCTTATTCTTTCAGGAATATGGAAGATACTATGAACCTTATTGTTGGGAATTTCTGTCATAAAGGATGATTTGGAGGGAAGAAAATTCATTAGCTGTGTTTCAGGCTGAGAATATCTATATGTTTGTCCAGGAATTTTGGGATCCCTGTATATAAGACTATTGCAAAGTTTAGAAAGCTCTCTTGTGTACCATGCAAGCAGGAGCAGAAAAGATCCTTTATATGAAGAAGTCTCACAAATCATTAAAACAGGCGTTTCTTTAAAGTTTTTGCTTCAATCACTGCATTAAAAAAAAAATTAACTAACTTTTCAGATGGTTGAGCTGCTTAAGACTCAGAATGGACCCTTTGTGCTTCCTGTCCCAATTAGGAATTAATTTTTAATTATATCAGCTGAACATTTTTTATTATGAGCACTTGTATTAGCCTGAGTCTTCTGACTGTTCCTTTAATGAAGAGTGGCACTGGTTCGTGTATTATTGTCTGTCCTGTGACATTCTATGTCGATCTTTCTATCTTCCTTATCTGAGTATGTTAAATAAGTGTTTGTGGAAAACCTAGTGTAATTTTGATTAAAATGTGATCTGAGTTTACTTTTCTCAGTCATTTAGATATATTTCAGGAGTACTAAAATACCACTCACTGGATAGTTTCTTGCTGAGTGCTTTGATTTGCTGATAAAGGTTTTCATTTGCATTAAGAACGCTTTGCAGCTCTGGAAAGAGGGCTGGCAGCTTGAGCCTTGATAAACTAAGAATGTTACTCCCTGAGCTGAAAAATGGAAAGCATTGCCTTTGAAGTAGTCTTTGACATGGGGAAGCATAGAGTGTACTTTTCTTTAGATTTGGACTCAGCAAAACAAATCTTCACACAGACCTATGTGCTTGGTACAGGGAGAACTCCTATTGATTTCATTGAGACTTTATCTGGCAGAATCTGGCCCTGAAGGCTTTTTAGTCTTCAGTCCAACTAAGTTGAAGACAAAGAGCTGCTGACAACAGGAAGTCTTTTTTGGTGTGTAATACATGAAAAAGTACTATAGCTCAACTGAAACAAACAGCAAGGTTATTTTCTGGCATGTGTTGCCTAAGTGCACTTACTTTATGTGTAGGTGGAAATTGCAGCATGTATTTTGAAATGCAGTTTATTAAAGTTACTTCCTCTTTACATCCTTTATGTCTCCTCCTTATGTCTCTTATGTCTCCTCTGAGTTCTGGATTCAGGCCTTTGAGCTTCCATTGCCACAGCAGACAGTACCAACAACAGAGCAGAGGGATTCAGTACCACCTCTAACTCCACTACGCTTCCTTCTGGGTGTTAGGCAGGGAGGCAACCAAAGCCTAAATGTACTCTGGATTGCAGTATGGACCTCAGAAATTATGAGGGAAAAGAATGGAAAAGGTCTAGATGTTCAGCAAGTTTCTGGAAGTTACAACCTTTTCAGTTTTCTCAAGCAACTGATTCCCCAGTGATTCATTGGAGTCTTGCCCATGGTTATGGACCTGCAGAACCAGGGCACAGGGAAAGCTTGGTCATGGCAGTTGGTATAATGGAGGGTGGTTTTTCAGTAGCTGGGTTGTGGCTGTGCTAGAGTTCTCTTGGCACATCCTAGCCTTCACCTTTCAGTGCACCTAGAAATGAAACCCTGCAGCTACTCTAAATAGTTGTGCAGACTATGTTACGATTTTGTAGTACTATTCATTTGTATTTCCCACCAAAGGTAGTAAAGAAAGATACCTTTCAGTTTTGCAACTGAAGAATTGGAGGCATGACTGTCAAGGTGCTGTGCCCAAAGCAGGAGCCCCCTGGCCAGGTTTCAGTGGGGACTCCTGATTCATGCTCTGTTGTTCCTCCAGGCCACATTTCCTCACCAGACTCAACCCAAAGAAGATGAATTTGTTTAAAAATACAGTAAACACACGAACTTTTAAAAATAACTGTTTAGATGCAAAGGTTTGTTTTTAATGGCTTTCTAGTTCCTTAATGTGGGATTTATGTTTAGGAAACAGCATCATTTATTTATATTTCTGACTTCAGAATGATGGCATTTCATCATGAAAGTCTCACTTAGGTCAGTGGAACAAAAAGTAGCCCATCATGTTTCAAAGAATTGCAACATGTGATACTTCTTCACTGTACTCCCAAATAGCCAGCATTCAAAGTAGTTTTTCCAACCAAAAACTTTTGACAGATTTCTGTTTTGTGGTTTGTTTTTTCGTTGGTTGGTTGCTTAGTTTTTTTTATTTGTTTTTGTTTTTGTTTTGTTTTTTTTAATTACATTTTATATTACAGGAAACAGCAATGATTGTAAAGCCTTAGCAGGGAAACTGATCTGCTGAAATGCCTCAAATACAGGGAGAAGTTAGTAGCAGGTATTATGCTGTGTCCGATTGCAGGTATTACTGTATGTCACCCAGGGACTGGCAAAGCACCTACACTTACCAGAATGCTGAATTTTGGTCAGTGCAAATATATAGCAAGATAATTACCCAAACTGAATGTCAGGATAGTTCAGACATTATTTCAGTGTGCACACAACGTGTGTGAGAATACATCAATAAGGATGGAACATCAACCTCTTGGGAATTAGGAGTTGCTAATTCCAGACCTTATCGTTTTATTTCCCCCTTAGTCTAATCTCAGTTTTCCAGATTTGGTGCCTTGTCCTAGGATCCACTTTTAGTCCTATCCTGGTTAGGTGATGAAGTGAAGCAGGTTCATTATCTGTGATCCGTAGTGCCAGTGCAGACAGTGCCAGGAGCTGTGAGGGGCATGCTGCTGAGATCAAAAGACACATGCAAACCCACATTTTCCAAAGGTTTATAAATTAGTCACCTGGGGGCATCTGCTCACAATGCAGTGAAAACTGCGTCCCTGATACAGAGGCCAAATTTGGAGGCATGGAGAGGTCTGGAAAGTTTAAAATAAAAAGATCACAAATTTAGTGGTGTGCACATCCAGTGCCCTAACTTGTTCCTAGAAATGGTTTGAATAATTGCTGGCTAAATGTTAATTTAAATTTTGTTTTAAATTATACAGGTTTTACTTTACAGTCATTTGAGGGATACCATCCCATCCAAAAAATACAAATTTGGCATAGTTATAATCAACAGAAAATATTGCTGCTGATGGTAGTACCAAGCTATTTTTGTGCCAGGCTGTGCCTAACAGGTGCAGCTAGAGGAGACCAATGCTTCTGTTTAAGAATTACCTGACTGTAAAACTCTCCTATATCCGTCCTTATTTAAGTGTCTTGGTGTGCAGTTCCAAATTGGACTAAACAAGAATGCAAAATTCTGCTTTTCAGTGCAGCCATGGGCCCTGTGTTGAAAACATAATTTACTTGACTCCTGGCCCAAGGCTGCAGAGGCCAGACAGCTCAGAACCACCTGAAAATTGACTTTGGTATTCATGCAGAGTAGAAAATCATTACAACCAAGAACTGCAGGCTGTGGTGTTCAGAGTGTGCAGTGTCATGTCCTGTGTAAAGCCAAACCTGCTGGAGCATAGCTCCTGCACATGTGGCCCACAGCATTTGAGCTTGCTGAGTCCCCATAGTAGCCATCTTGCTATGGTGGGGAGCAGTGGTGGGGGCTGCTAGAAGTCTGATTTGGTGAGGAAAGCACACCAATGGATTCACCACTGGTGAGATAAAGGCAGGTCCTCCCAGTAATTTCTCTATGTTTTGCTCAGTCTGCTTTTTTAAAATTGCATCATCTCTACAAACTGTGCCTTAAATTTGAGGTGGGGCAGAGTGGGAGCAGTAGGGCAGCTCTCACCAGTAACAGAATTTTCCCCAAAAGCCTGCCCTCCAATTCCAAGGGCTTGCCCTGAACTCGTGCTCCCTAAAATGAATGAAGTTATTCTGTGAGAATCTGCTTAAAAATAGCAACTGTCACCTAGCAATAGCTGGAAGCATTGGGCTTGGCAGCTGCTAGAAGCCAAAAGCAGTTTTATAGCAGAGGGGCACCTCTATGAGTATTAATGTGAGTTTTCTTTGTAAAGCATCTCTCAAGATGCAAGATGAATACAGCTTGATGAGAGAGTGCATCACGCACCTCTGACAGGTCAAATGTGTAAACTTTTATGTCCCCAAGTGTCTGCCCATCTAGCCTGGTGGGTTGTCGCTGATTGAGGTCCCTTATGCACTGTTGCAAGGAGTTCACAGAAATTTAGTGGACACAAAGCTGTGGGGTGTAGCTTGCAGTGCCCAGGGCTTGCCCCTGGGGCTTTGCTGACCACTTTGTGACAGCTAGCACTGTTGTGGCACTTGGTGCCATGGTCTAGTCTTGAGGTCTGTGGTAGTGGGTTGGACTTGATGATCTTTGAGGTCTCTTCCAACCTTGCTATACTTTGATACTGTGATACTGTGAAACAATGCCAGCATGAGCAGCTGTGCCATGGCTGGGGAGAGCCGATATATTAGATTGGTGTCACTGGTGGAGGTAGGGTAGCTACAGCTGGAAACTGTTAGTCAGCATCTCTGTGCCCATTCACACAGAGGTCCTGCTGACGTGATGCTGGTGGCTTAGGCTTGGCTGCTGCCCTGCAGCCCTGGCTGTGCTGCTTGGCCTCCGGGGCACCAGTGCTGCGAAGGCAGGCCCTGCCCAGAAATGCCCCACGCTCCCTGCCTGAGCATCCTCTCAGCTGCCAGTGAGTGGGAAGTTAATTCATTTCTCTTCTGTTCTGCACTGCACGTCATGTGGGCTGCCCAGTTTGTACAGCATACCCAATCTTCTCTTCAGCCACACTGGCAAGAGCCATCATTGCTTCCAAACTGTCCCCTGTACTTTCCTTTATTCCTTCTGATGAAGGCCAATTGCTGAGAAGTTGGTTTGCTCCACAGTGCAGCCACTTCACAACCATTCTGTGACCAATCTCTTGATTTATTGTCTAATTTGTTTCCAGTATTTTCTCTTCGACTTGGATCAATCTATTCTCCATAACTCTTCTAGGTCACATTAAATTGTTATCTTGCTTGAAATTTCCCATGCATTAGCTGATTCCTGCAGTTAGTTTTTCTGCTGGAGTAAATATTACATCTTCCTTGTACCTGGATTTCAGTATTTCATCTTATTACATACTCAATTTCACTCATCAAGTTCTCTGTATTTCCTAGAAATTGTAGAATAATAATAACTTTACTAATTTCTCTCCTCAGGTTTTTGTTGAGTTTGTTTTGGTTTGTTTTTTTATTTGTTTGTTAGTTTTTTATTTAATCTGGCAAACCTACAGCCCTTTTCTGCAGCACTGCTTACATACAGTGCAACTTTTTTAAAAATCCAAGATCCTTTTTATTTTCTTCTGGTAGCTGAATACCAGGTGATTTATCTCATGCACAGTTGTTTATTTTTTTTTTCCTCTGGAGACTGAAGATTATTCAAAACGAAAGAGAGAAAAAAAGAGAATGAGTTTTTATTTTAATTGGAAAAGAATCCAATATTTGGAGTTCAATATTCCCAAAGTAGGTTAGAGTAGTATTTAACATAAATCAGACTCCACTTCTCAGCTATGATGTGTTGTGCTATTAAATAGCATTTTGAATATAAGTGAATTGAAAATATTAATGCTGTCTTATTTTTCACTGTTTCTTGAACTCCTTTTCCTCAATCTCCATGTTCTAAGAAGAGATATAAATCTACAGTAGATGATAGGGTGGTCCAGAAATTGTTGTGATTTGACCTGCAGTGTGACTTTAGGATCCCTGTTTTGATTTGTTTAAATTCATGATTGACTGAATCACTTTCTTTTGTGCATACCAGGTTTATGTGTGGTTATAAATGAGTGTGGCAGTGGTGTGGCTTTGAGAGTAGCAGTGGGGAAGAACCAGACTCCCAGCCACAGCCAGGAAGGGGTTTTCAGGATTGCTCCGAGCTACCTGGACCGGCTGTGTCTTTTCTGAGACCTCAGAGCCACTACTAATAGATATCCTTTCAGTCACTGGAAAAGAAACTAGAGGGGAGAGTGAGACAATAAAAAACAATATAATTTTATTCTGTTCTGCCTGTAGATATCAGCTGCACTGATAAACCTAGGCTTGTCTACACTTCCTTCAAGCATTTTCTCTTTTTTTGCTAGTGCAGCAAGGGGAGAAGTATTAGGGGTTCCCCAGAGGATGCTAGAAAACAGTTATCCTACTTCTTCATGTCCAATCTCCATTTAAAGCTTCTTGTGAATGCCTTTTCTTCCTCAAGTTAAAAAATACTGCCTGTCATTAGACACTGTTGATTTGTTTACCATTGTGATATGCACTAGTATTGCCATAATTCAGTAACATTTGTGTTCTTTTTTCAAATTTAAAGAAAAACATAAGTGGCAGATAGATTTTAATCTAGTCTAGTGTTGGTCTGCAAACCTTCCACCCTCAGAGGTGAGTTTTCTAGCACGGTTCAGGGAGGCTTTCTGTATGTGGGTGTCCCTCTGTTTGCCCTATTAACCAGGGTAACATTATGTGCACTCTGCTAATGAGGAGTCACACTATGCAATCAGCAGCCTCTAAAGGGACCAAGGGATCAGAGAAGCCAGAAACCATCTCCCTTCATCTAAATTCCCCACACATCACTTAGAAGATACAAAGATGTAATTCAACGAAGACCCCTGAAAATACAGAGCAAACCCTATCAAGTGCAAGAGCCAAATTAATTTTTGGTTTTGAAAGCTGTCCCTGCACACTAATTTGCAAGATAGTTTCTAGTTGCTTCTGCTGTCAGGCGCTGCTCCTGTTTCAGTACAGCTGGCTTTCATAGCACCATGACCCAGATCCACAGAGCTGCTCAGATGTCTAACCAGTGAGAACTGGGTCTCTGTATGTTCTGGTGCATGTGAGCACTTGTGTTTTCTCAGGACTCTCCACTGTTGGAGTTACAACTCTGCCTTACCTGACACTCAAATTGTCCATACTTTTGGGAAAACCTTACAAACCTCTAAAGGCTGTGGCATCAGAATGTGAAAAGCTCTCATAAGCCATTATTAAAGGGAGGGAAACAAAAAAAGTGGTGTGGTTTAAAAGCAGTCTATGGATATTCTTGGGCCTGCCAATGGCATTTCAGCCAGCTAACTGGCCTCAAATCCTGATCTGACAGTGGCATATGTGTTACAAAGCTTTGAGAGGGGCTGTTGCATGGCAACTGATTAGTTTACGTTTGTATTAGTGTATTCCTTTAAGAATGTTCTATTTTTCAATGCTTGACAAGAAAAATTATTTTTAAAGCTTGCCAACAGCCATTACTAGTCACCAGGAAATAAAAAACAGGAGGGTAATTCCTTGCCAGTAGCAGCGAAATACATGTGGGTATGGAAGAGTGATGAGTGCATGATCGCTCAGCTTGGAGCTGCCAGTGGAGAGTTTTCTGTCCTCAAGTTCAGCTGAAGAAGTGTTGGACGTGTAGAGGTGCATGGGGCACCTCTTATTTATGAGATCCTTCTTTTTCTCCAGTGCATCTAAAAGAAAAGGCAGCAAAGGTTTGTCCCAGTAGCTACCCTAGCTGCTCTCTGCTGTGGAGATGTATCTTCCCCAGTACATCTGCTGAGTGTTTGCAAGACAGGTACAGAAAAATCAGACCTGTGGCTTCTGGCTGCATGAAGTCTGGTAATGAGTGCTGCATTCCTTCACAGCCACTGCAGCAATTTGGACCTGTTGGCATGGACGCTACTGAGCCTCCAGCCTGACTGTGTGAAGTCAGGCTTGCATTGCCATCACTTTCATTGGTAGTCTATTAATTTCCAAGTGTTCAGAGGACAGCCTGTGTTCCTCTTGGGGACTGCCAGCCATGTGAAAGGTACGTGCAGTTTCATCTGGCATTGCAGTGTGCATCCTGGGGACAGCTTGTAGAAGGGCAAGAGGCTTAAAGCAGCACAGAAAGGTTGCAGGAAGAGAGGGAAGCAGTGAAGAAGGGTTAAGAGTTTTTGTGCTACTTGCTTAGAAAGCTGCAAAGCCGCAGCCTAGCTACTAACCCAAGTTCATTTACAGACATGACCTTGTGCCTTTGGGGACAGCAGTAACCCGTGAGGATGAGCTGGGCAAGCAGAGACACAGCAGTCCCTGAGAAGGTGTCAAAGTGAGCATCTTCCCACACAAGTATGACCAGTGTAGTGAGAGTCAGTTATAAATTCTTGGGATGGCTGTATGTTTGTGATGGATTGCAGGCTTTAGGGCCTGAATCCTTCCTTGCTCTGAGTGAACTGAATCCTTTAAGTCTGTGGACGAAAGAGTACCAGCAAGTGTGTGCTTCTCACTAAGCCTGCACACAGCCGGATGGCACCAAACCCACACTAATGGGTCCCAGTGTGTAGCTGGATCAAGGTTATAAACTCTTCCAATATTACTGTGATACGAGGTTAATGTAGTGAGCATTTGTGGTGTTAGTTGAAAGAGAAATGTTGTAAATTGCCTTTGGGAGTATTTTTGTTACATTCCTGTGTGAATTTATCTTTCCATCATAACTTACTGGGGAGCTTCGATAGGATTTGATCTCAGGGATCCAGTTACACAGTATGCTGTAGGGATTAAAATCAGCTGCTTTGCCTGTACATGTTCATGTGTTAGCTGATTTTTCAGAGGAAGTGATGATATAAGCTTAGACATGTGAGGCGAAGGTAAAGCCCTTGATCTACCTGTAGTTTTGGTTTGCTAAAGCATTTCAGCAGCTTGCACTTTTAACTAAAAAATATTTTTGCATCATAATATTCCAAAGCATCCCTGAAATCACTATAAATAAAATGAGAGTGAATGAAACATGATAGCTAAAGGGGCCTGTGAAATTTGAATGCAGGACAAGTGTTTTAGGCAGACCTTTGAGATCAAGGCTAATATGTATAAAGCCAAATGTCTCTATCTACAGAATAGGCTGATTTTCAGGGATTCAGAAGGCCTTGCTGACCCATCAGATACAGCTGGAGGGAATGCAGAGAGGAATTTGCTTGCCTGCATGGACAGGACCAGGGTCCTGCTTTCCCTTCCTCACAGCAGCTGCAATAGGGCAGCATGAATCACAGAATCATAGAATGTCAGGGATTGGAAGGGACCTTGGAAGATCATCTAGTCCAACAGCCCTGCCAGAGCAGGATCACCTACACCAGATCACACAGGAACATGTCCAGGCGGGTTTTGAATATCTCTAGAGAGGAAAACTCCACACACCCCCAGGCAGCCTGTTCCAGTGTTCTGTCACCCTCACAGTGAAAAAATTCCTCCTCGTGTTTAAATGAAACTTCCTATGCCTCATCTTCCACCCACTGCCCTTGAGTATCCTTTTGAGGCAGGGCATCAGAGGGACCACTTGGATGGTAGCTAGCAACTTTTATGCCATGTCCTGGGAGTTTCATTTCCAGAGGCAGTTTTTTCAAATGTCACAGAAGTACTTGTTTTTACAGACAGAGGTGTATGAGCTGCAGGAGGCTGAGTGCTGGTCTTGCTCTTTTGCAGGAAGATGATTCCCGTGACTGAATTTCGCCAATTCTCGGAGCAGCAGCCAGCATTCAGAGTGCTGAAGCCCTGGTGGGATGTGTTCACAGACTATCTCTCTGTCGCCATGCTGATGATCGGTGTGTTTGGGTGCACGTTACAGGTAAAGCAAATGGGATGGAAGCAAGGTGGGTGCTTTTGGGGGTGCTGAAAGAACACCACAAATGAAGAAGTATACTACAAGGGTGGTGTCACATCTTGTTTTATCTCTAGGGTTCACCATGAATAAAGGAAAAGTTTGCTGCTCTCAGGATTAAAACTGTTTAGGTAGCAACATCAAATAAGACAGACCAGACCTTTAGCAGCTGTAAATCAGAGTTTTGTTAGACTCCATGGAGCAGTGCCAGCTAAGAGAAGAGTTGTTGTTTTGGCTTGCACCCGAATGCCTGTTTCCACCACAATTTGTCATAACAAAACACATGACCAGCTTAAGTTCTCATTGCCATTTTTCTGCTAAGAAGTTTGAGATACATAATTTTGTAATTCCTGTTTTTCTTTATTTAGCTGATGTTAATAGTCTTTCCATCCTTATGCTTCAAAGAGACTTGAAATGAATGTGCTTATTTTATTAACATCACTCACAACTAATTTTATGCCTCTTCCATTCCAGAGTATCTTTGAGGATGCTTACATGTAAACAATTGACATTACTGTCAATCACTGTTAGTTACATTTGGCTAAAGAGCCAAAAGCTGAAAAAGAAATGGAGAGTACTGTTTAGGATGAACTCCACAAAAATAGAAAGTTAGAGTACTAGTTCAAACACAAATCTTAAATTTCTTGGCATAACTTATGCCAAGATAAAGAGATGCAACAACTGGGCTCTTACTTTAGGGGAATTTGCTCACTTATGTGGCCCAAGATTTTCACATACTGTGTTCCAAATTTCATGTGAAATCAACTGGAGTTTTGCAGTTTTTAATGTACTCTCCATTTCAGGTATTTTAATTTGAAAATTCATTATGTCCATGTTTAAAGATCTCTTTTTCATAGGGCTGATTTTTACATTAGTAGTTAAATGGTTGCTTAAGCACACAGAACAGACTATCTGTTATATTTAACTTCACCTGCTTGTTTTGAAAATGATATGTAGAAACACTGTAAATAATAGGTTGGGTGTTTTATTCCAACTTATTACCAGAGGCATGAATTCAGAATGTAAGTAAGGGTGTATATTAGAATAGCTTTTACAGGCAAGAGTTTTTGACATGTCAACAGTTACAGCACTGATAGTGTCCTAAACACATGCAGTCTCATCTCAGCATCTCTTTGCACCAGGGTGGATCATCAAGGAGGATCTGATGTTAGTAGCTCTTGTTGCATACCCTGTATTTAGTGCTTTCCACATGATGTTAAAGAACACATCTACACTAAACAAGCATTCTTTCTTTGGGCGAATCCTAGTTAGTCATTCAGGGTAAAGAACAGAACTCCTTGGTTTATCACATGGAGAAGTATTTCAAAATTGGACATACAGATATCCTCGCATTGAACTTAAATTGTTATCCCAACATAAAAAAAAGGTGATTGGTCCCTAAAGGCACTCTGACTTCAGTCTGGTAACATGGATGTTCAACTTTTTTTTCTCTCTCTCTCTCTCTCTTTTTTTTTTTCTTTGTTGTTTTATTTTTCTCCTAGGTGTGTGGTATGAGGACCCTATGTATATGTATAAGAAACTGAGTAAAAATTCCATCTGTGTGCACATGTGCACAAGTGCCATCAATTCTCTACCTGTCTGTATTAAGAATGAAGATTAATAATGTCCCAGCATAGATATGCCCATGTCAGCTCTTTGTCAGCCATTTTCAATGTGATAAGACACCACAGGGTGAGCATGCAGCCAAATGAATGCAGTTATACTACTTTCAGGCCAGAGCTATCTCTGAACATCATGTAGCCAAGGCGAATACACCTGATGAGCAGTCTGTCTCTGGAAAGAGCAACATGGTAGATCCCTGGTCTTTCTGGTTATCTGAATGCCCTCTTACTCAAATTATGGAAAACTAACCGTAGATGAAAAGAGGTGACCTAGTTATGGCGTATAGAACAAGTGTCTTGTTGGGAACAATAGCACAGCCAGTGGGGCCAAGTGCCAGGCTGTGGGGAGGAATGCCTGGCAGCTGGAGGAACTCCAAGGACAGCCACCCATTGGTACTGCCAGCATTGTTTGTACGTTAGTTTAAAATATGTCTTTTTGTGTGTTTCAGGTCATGCAAGACAAGATAATATGCCTTCCAAAGCGTGTACTGCCTTGCCAGAACCAATCTAATAGTTCAAATGTGTTTAACACAATCCCAGATACAACCCCCATTCCTCCACCCAAGCCATCCACCCCTCCAGCTACAGTTGAAATGAAAGGACTGAAAACTGATTTGGACCTTCAGCAATACAGCTTTATAAATCAGGTGTGCTACGAACGTGCTCTGCACTGGTATGCCAAGTACTTCCCTTACCTCGTCCTTATACACACGCTGGTCTTCATGCTCTGTAGTAACTTCTGGTTCAAGTTCCCTGGATCAAGCTCCAAAATTGAACACTTCATTTCAATACTCGGGAAATGTTTTGATTCTCCCTGGACAACAAGAGCCTTATCTGAAGTGTCAGGGGAAGACTCTGAAGAGAAGGATAACAGGAAGAACAATGTAAACAAGTCTAATACTGTTCAGCCAAGCACTGAAGGCACTTTGGTCAAGACACAGTCTTTAAAATCAATCCCTGAGAAGTTAGTTGTGGATAAGGGAACACCTGGGGCATTAGATAAAAAAGAAGGTGAACAGGCCAAAGCGCTGTTTGAAAAGGTGAAGAAATTTAGACTGCATGTTGAGGAAGGCGACATACTCTATGTCATGTATGTTCGCCAGACTGTACTTAAGGTCATTAAATTCCTTATTATAATTGCCTACAACACAGCACTTGTCTCTGAAGTTAATTTTACAGTAGTCTGTAACGTCGATATCGAAGACATGACGGGATATAAGAATTTTTGCTGTAATCACACAATGGCACATCTGTTCTCTAAACTTTCTTACTGCTACCTGTGCTTTGTAAGCATCTATGGCCTCACATGCCTGTATACGCTATATTGGTTGTTCTACCGCTCACTGAAAGAATATTCTTTCGAATATGTTCGGCAAGAGACGGGAATTGATGATATCCCAGATGTCAGGAACGACTTCGCTTTTATGCTTCACATGATCGATCAGTATGATCCTCTCTATTCCAAGCGCTTTGCAGTCTTCCTCTCTGAAGTCAGTGAAAATAAACTGAAACAGCTGAACCTAAACAACGAGTGGACTGCAGATAAACTGCGACAGAGGCTGCAGACGAACTCCCATAGCCATTTGGAGCTGCAGCTTTTCATGCTTTCTGGACTACCAGACACAGTTTTTGAAATTACTGAGCTGCAGTCATTAAAACTTGAGATAATTAATAACGTAATGATACCGGCAACCATTGCACAGTTGGACAATCTCCAAGAGCTCTCTCTGCATCAGTGCTCTGTGAAGATCCACAGTGCTGCCTTGGCATTCCTGAAGGAGAATCTCAAGATTTTGAGTGTCAAGTTTGATGACATCAGAGAACTTCCACACTGGATGTATGGCCTCAGAAATTTGGAAGAGCTCTATTTAATTGGCTCCCTAAGTCATGATATTTCCAAAAACATCACACTGGAGTCTTTTCGGGAACTTAAAAGCCTTAAAGTTCTTTACATAAAAAGTAATTTGTCCAAAATCCCACAATCTGCAGTCGATGTTTCAAGTCACCTGCAAAAATTGTGCATCCATAACGATGGCACTAAGTTAGTGATGCTCAACAACCTGAAGAAGATGGTCAACCTGACACAGCTGGAATTGGTTCATTGTGATTTAGAGCGCATACCTCATGCAGTCTTCAGCCTTCTCAGTCTTCAGGAATTGGATCTAAAGGAAAACAACCTCAAATCCATTGAAGAAATAGTAAGTTTCCAACATCTGCGAAAACTGACAATCCTAAAGCTGTGGTACAACAGTATAACCTACATTCCAGAGCATATAAAGAAGCTCACCAGTCTCGAACGACTTTCCTTCAGCCATAACAAAATAGAGGTTCTTCCATCCCACCTATTCCTATGCAACAAAATCAGATATTTGGATTTGTCGTACAATGACATTCGCTTTATCCCACCAGAAATAGGAGTTCTGCAGAGTTTACAGTACTTTTCCATTACTTGCAACAAAGTGGAGAGCGTACCAGATGAACTCTACTTTTGCAAAAAGCTTAAGACTCTGAAAATTGGAAAAAATAACCTGTCAGTTCTTTCACCTAAGATTGGTAATTTGGTGGTCCTCTCGCACTTGGATATTAAAGGCAATCACTTTGAAATCCTCCCCCCTGAGCTTGGTGAATGTAGAGCTCTGAAGCGGACTGGTTTCACTGTAGAGGACACCTTATTTGAAACATTGCCTTCTGATGTCAGGGAACAAATGAAAGCTGAGTAACCTCTCACTCAGTGTTACAGAAATAACGCTTCTACCAAATAGCCTGTAGAAAGTGCATACTCCAAGTATGCATTTAGTTTGTCATTATTTTTTTTTTCTTTTCCAGACAAATCCTTTCTGTATAAACAAATTTGGAGTAAGGAGTACATATATTTTTAAATAAAAAGTTCTCATATTTTTTCACTGTTTAAAGATATTTTTTAAATTTGTTTTGCCCTGACAACAAGGGTCTCTGTAACTTAATCTTCAGAGGTAAAAGTAAATGGTTTTATCTACTGATCTTTTTTTATTATTTTTTTTCCTCCTTTTCTTAATCCAAACAGGGGAACCGTGCTTAAGCTGTATACTTTGGGTTGCATAATTTGTTATAGATGATTATATTGTCTTCCTGGTTATTGGTAATCCCTTAGGACATGGTTTTCAATGGGTGGTGCTGGCATTGAATGCATTATTTCCTCTTTTCTTTGGTTGCAGTAGAAGGTGTCCAACATCTAACAAAATCAAATCTGGGTTGACCATCCTTGTTTTTATTTATGACATGATTTTCCCAGATGGCCTAAGCAAGTAGGAAAGATTTTTAATGTATTTTAATGGGTCTGAGGGAGGATGCAGAACTCTGTCAGGGCCTTCTGGCAAGTTCAGTTGAGCTGTCCATTCACGTACCATGCTGAGCAGAAGGCACTGACTGCCATTTCCTCTCTGGTGCAGGAAGAGTAAGGTCACAGTTCACAGAGGAGTCAAGACTGAAGTAACTCATGTTGAAGGTTTTCTAAAGGGACATGGCTGCTAGTGTGAATGGAAAGAGTGCAATGAACTCACTGTGCTGGAAACGTCAATCCAGCAAGATGAAACACTACCTTGAAAAATCCCTGTGCTCCACTGAGCACCCCCATCCTGCAAGGGAGCAAGTGCCCTCTGCCCCCTCAGTTCACTTCCCTACCAGGATGCTTGGCACATTGCAGGAATGGAATCCAGAACAAGTGCAATCATGCTTAGTTTCTAAAGCTTCTGACAAGGAAACAGCATCCAATATGCTCCTTAATTGAACTTGGGTATCATATAACCAAGCTCAGCACAGGAACATTTGCAGATTTTCAAAAATGAGATTAAATGAATATGTTAACTTTTCAAAAGTCTCAGCCTACCAGAGGACAGTGATGAAGGCTCTGTTTTCATCTCCCGGCTAGTAATTAAATCAGAAATCATACAATTGGAAGTCTGTTTTTTTTAAATAATGTAATAATCTGTAATGTTTATGCATCAGGTTGGGAACTTCATCCTCTGTTCAGTTTATTTAATCCAGTAATTTGTTTTCTTTTAGACAAGTTTGGCAAGTATATGATAACTCACATGCTGCTCACAAGATAATTTAAACTAATCAAATACTACCATATGATAGTAAAATATTCTGCTGGGAGGAGAATTCATTGTCCTATCCAACAACACTCGGGTGCAGGTGCAGGATAAATGCTTTGCAAGAATGTCTAGGAATAAGTACTTCTTTTTCTAGGGGGCAACGCTGTTCATAAGCTGCAGAGGTTGAGAGTTGATGATTGTTTTAAATGATGTAAAATAATTGTTTGATGATTGTCAGGCTGGTTGCTCTTAAATGTTTTCTAATTGCTATTGTGTGTCTTGAGCTACAGTTAGTTCTTGAGCTTAGTACAAAAGCACGCTGTTGTTTTAAGAGTGATTTATAAAGGTGGGAAGCCCAAAATGGGAATTTCCTCGTTAATCCAGGGTGTGCCATGCAATCTAGTATGTGGGCTTGCCACACTACCGAGTCTGACTTCCTTTTTGTGCTTGGCTGTGTTCCAGAGAGGATCCATGTGATTAATCAAAAATGGGTCAGGCATGAAGGAATCAAAGCAAGCCTTTTAAAAAGAGACTTTATTTAGTTCTATTGAAGAGTTGTAACTGATGTAGCTATTGTGAGAGCTACTCTTACTCGTGTGTAGAATGCACTTAGTGGAACAGCTTGGCAGTACATATATTCTAAATGTATTTCACTTTGATGTAATGTGAGGGAGGGAAACGCTTCATTGCTCGTATTAACCTAATTATGTAAACCAAAGTGCTGTTGTCCCTGATGAATGTAAACTGTTTAAAATGTCCGAGTAATTGGTGGAGCTGTATAGTTCTCTTACTTAGATTTGAAATATGGGATTACATTTAAAGGTTTTTAAAAAGATCTTTATATTCCTACATGTAGCATTTTAAATCCCTAATTTATTTTGCGTCTAATGTTGTTTTGTGTGTAGTTTGTGGTCTCTTTTCCAAATGGAAGTTATGTACATCTCGTAACTGAAGGTTGGAGACTTATTCTACGCCATTTTTGTAAATACATCACTTAGGGGATCCCATGCAGGGGATGGGGGCAGTTTGTTACTGATTATACCAGTGCAGCCCCTCATGTGGACACAGTTACATGAGTATAAAGTGCCTTGTACTGGCATATCTTTATTCACTTTGATAGGAATAAACTATACTGGTGTAAGCACTTTCACACTAATAACTGTATCTTTTCCAAGGGTTTGGATCTGCTGTGACAGCTTAGTCAGTCTACCAGCTCACTGCCACCAAAAAGGGGCAGTTCTCTCCTTCTCCCATGCTCCCTATTCCTGTCAACCATGTTCCAGCCGCTTCTCTTGTACCTTTACTGGTCTGGTGGTTCCTCCACAGGACAAATCAACTTGTTAAGCCAGCAAAAACGACAGTTTAAAAAAAAAAAAAAAAAAAGGATTAATTTTTTGCTGGATCAGCTCTCTGAAGGATTGGATAGACACTAGGGTGGGCGTAGCAAGAGGATAGGATTCTTCAGCCATGGCCCCAGGCAAAGAGATGGTGGGACAAGTCACTTTGGAGGTGCTGAGCTGCTGCGTCAGTTCATTATCTTGCTGAGCCACATGCTTGGAAAGCTGTGCTGTTTTATCTATAGCAGAGTTAGGCAGCATGCCTTTTGTGGGTAGGCAACCCTCAGGCTCACAGTGAATGATAAACTATCACATTACTGTTCATTGATTACACTTAATGAAACAAACTCAGGTAGCTACACTGTTGACTTTTCTAAACTTCTTACTGTGTAGTCTGTGGGGTATATTTTCCAAAACAGGATTTTAGAAATGCGTCAACTAAGAGAAGATTGTTTCCTAATTCTGTGTGACATCCAGAAAAGTCTGTAGAAGTGCCATATTTACTCAGTGATTCATGTACTGCTCATATGTATATCCACATGCAATGCGTACTAGGCTTTTCTGTGACCTCTGGTGTTTGACTTGGACTGAGTGGACGTTTTGTGGATAATACTTTTGGCATGGTTTGTATCTATACAAAGAGTTTATATAACTACTTACATTAATCAGGTGCCTAACAAATACAGCAATTTCAGAATACTGGCAAGGCATTTTTACATTATTGCTTAAACATGATGCAAATCTTCCTCAGTAATGGAAGCAGAGATGACAAAGTGAGCATAAAATAAGACGACAACCTTAATAGAACATTAAGCCCAAACAGCAAATCTACTTTCTGATCAAAAACTGGAGAGGTTCATCTCCCAATTCATCAAAATTAGGATGGATGTTTGTGCTGACCTCTTGCATCTGCCCAACAAACTTCTAATTGGAAAGCGCCTCTTCCAGGTCTCAGATCACATTTTTTGGCTCTTCCAATAATTCATGTGCTTAAGTGGTGACAAGTCCTGTAAGAATGCCAAGGAAAAACTGAAATTTGACCAAATGGACAAACTTCTTAACTGTGTAGCAAGAATCTTAATATAATAATAGACTTGCATAGTGTTACATTGCTATATAGGACACCCAGGAAAAAAAAGGAAATAAAATGCTCTTTTGTAATAATGAACATTGTCAAAGTGCAATGTGATTATTTGTCTGGGAAACGTTTTGTTTCTGGGTTACTTAAAGATCAAACATAACCATCTTTTGGGTCTGATCCCTTGGGAGGGAAGTCAGGAAAATGTGCTTGAAAAAACATCATTAGACTTGACAAGATTTATAGCCACGTGGTCTCACTTCCATTCCCTCACTCTGGGAGCCAGCTCAATGGCCAGCAAAGAAGACATGAAGCCATCCCTGCAGGAGAGTTCCCTGGCTCTGGTCCCTGTGCTCTTGCGAGGGAATGCGGGGGCTCTGCTAGCCCAAATACCAGCACCAGTCGAGGTGCAGATGGGGGTGTGAGGGCTCCTGCTTCCCCTGCTTCGATGCCTGTGCCAGCAGGGGAAATGATGCTGTTAGCCCTTGTGTCTGACATAGTCCATATAAATCTGACCAAAGGTGACAGGCTAATGCTGCTCATGTTTGGCACAGGGCATTTTCCTCATCTCTTTGTATCTTTAGGTTGGAACCATAATATGTTTCGGTTTTGGCTCTTTATACTGAGACCTCTGTCCTGCTGAGATGGAGCATAAAGTGCTCCTCTCGGGTCCCCGGAAGAGGTGGGAGCAGTAAGCACAGCAGTCTGAGGCAAGCTTTACCCCTCGATAAGCCCTGACAGGGAGCTGGCCTGGGAACATGCTGCCCCTGGCACACAGCAGGTCTTGCTGAGGAGTTGAGGAAGCCTTGCTAATGGTGCCTGCTCTTAACCTCTGGGCTGTGAAGTTGCAGAGGGCTGGGAAACCTGGTCTGTTCCTCACAGCCCTGCTCCTTGCCACAGGCCCTGCAGGAGATACCATCTCAGACCCACACCCATCAGGATGGGAATATCAGCACAGGTGAAACCACCTTGGAGATACCTGGGGTGATGACATCATGCTGCTGGAGCAGATGTTGTCTTGTTTATTGTGTACTGGTGGGAGAAGTTGACCGTGGCCTGAGTTAGCTCCCAACAAATCTCTTCCTTCAGTTTTCCGAATGTGTGCTGGGGAGCAGGAGTCAACTGAAGCAGACACCGTGCCCCGAGAAACCTTGCCTCACAGCCCAGGGGGCTTGCAGGGCACAACCCCACCAGCCACTGTGTCTTCTGCTTGCCAGAAAGCAGCAACGCTTGGGCCAGTTTGCCCTTCACTGTATGTGGAATAGCTGCTGGGAATTCCCATTCTGGTGATGTTTTGCTTGTCTGCATATACTGCATTTAATAGTGTGGGCTCTGGTAACAAAATTGCATGCTTGTCCTTTTTTCTCCTTTGGGGCATATATGAAGGCCTTAAGATTCAGATGAAGAAGCAGTTTCTATTTCTTTTTCATCATCTGTGATTGCTTCAGAAACACCCCTCATGCCAAGGCTGCAGGTGTTTCACACTGCTGCCCCCATCCCTGTGAGCATCAGGTGCATGGGAGCTCTGGCCACAGGCAAAGGCCAGGGCTTCTGCAAGAGCCCAGAAGCAGAATCAGGTCTATCAGGATGGTGAGGATGAGCCCCTCAGCCTCCTTACAGGGGCAGTGCCAGGGCAGGGCTGGGCAGGCAGCATCCTGCCAAGGGGGTGGCTCGGCACTGCAGGTCTCTGCAGATCCACCTCCACCCATGGATGCTCATGTGCCCCAGGCTCAGCTCCTGATTTCCTCTCATGCATCCCGCTCTTTATCATCATCTTGTCTGTAGCAGTGGGCGCAGAGGACCTGATGAACAAATCTAGGTTGGACCTGTCCCATCCTCACTGGAATCAGAGAGGACTGGTGTGCCACAGGGGAATGTGAGGTTTAGCAGATGTGCATGGATGCCAATGGCCCCTGAGCTTCTACTGAAGGAAGCCCAGAGCAGCATAAGCACCTCACTCTGGTTCCAGGCACACTTTTGAAAGAGCTTGTGCTGGCAGAAAATGTATGTTTTTATTACTGTCTTGTTATGAAATTGGCTGTGCCGTGAGTGGGCCATGGCGAGTAAACTGTGAGTCTGATCATGGTGGTTGGCAGGGCCACACTGGGTCCTCACACATGGGCTGCCTGCAGGTAGACAGGCCTGCAGTGCAGATGGCTTTCAGAGCAGGGCTTCCTACACCTGTCTTGTGTCGGGGAGGGCCAGACTGTGCCCAGAGGCTATGCTCCCAATGGGAAAACAAATAGCCTCGAAGAATGCAATCACCATGGCCAGTGGGGTTTGGTCTGGCCAGGGCTGTATTCCCAGGTACTACCATGGGCAACACTGTCAAGGTGTGTGATCCCAGGCCATGTAGTAAAACACCTACATTGCAGGCAAGCTGAACTGTTCTGTGGAGTCTGGATAACACATCCAGCAGCATCCTTGATGGGGCAAGGTGGCAGTGGCATCAACATTGGGAACAATAATGGCAATGGCAGTGGGTCAGACGGGCCGAGTGACTGTTCTGCAATGTATAGCTTATACTAAAGGTGGAGCCTTAGCTGCTTCAGACAATTGAAAGGTTCCCTGGAAACAAGACAGAGGTGGCAAGGGAATTCAGGACTCCCAAAGGCTCTGAGAGCCCCGTAGCACACCGAGATTTCAGTCACTTGCTAGTACATGTGTTGCTACCAGTCTGGTGTGATACTGGAGAACATGTGCTAACTTGATGTGATGTGCTTTTACATCGCTGAAGTAAGAGGGCTACTAAGCTGTCTGTTGGAGGCATTTTGTCAGTGAACTTTATGGGCTGTGGTAAATAAGTGTTGATGTTTTTCTGAATTGGAATTGAATTTAAATGTAACCCTTGTTTCTTGCCAGTTGGAGTCATGTGGCACATGTTAAACTGGCTTGTGGAGACTGCCTGCAGTTCTATTTATTTAGCGAAATATTTTGGCAAAGCTGTGGCATCCTATTTCCTTACTGTGAGCTGAGACAAGAAAGAAGTTCAAGAATCACAGAACTTCAGTGAAGTAACAAGGTTGCCCTTAGGAACAAGTTGTTGGCTACAGCTAGAAACTAAATGAGATTTTTACAAGTCCAGAACAAATTGCAAACAAAACCACAGAGCAAAGTAATCCCCTTAGCAAAGAGTAACTTCAGGAAGCTGAGTAAATGCAAGAAAGATCAGTGCTGGTGAGGTCTGCAACCTTGTTTACCCTGTTTTTCTGACTCTCAACGTACACAATGCTGTGCAGTTCAGAGGTAGAGGGTGAAAGGCTCACTATAGTGGGACATGGGACAGCTGGAAGGAGCAGAGCTGCATCCCTTAAGGTGAGCTACCTGTGAGGCTGTTTCTTCACCCACTTGACTGCAGCATCTGTGCACTGGATAAGAAATCTGTTGCTATATCCTCACTGTACGGTCTCAGTGTGCAACCTGTGGCATTTTGGGAACACTGACCCTCACTATTGCCACCAGCATGTCAGAACCCATATGTGGACACTGAAAGGGGTAAGGCATGGTAAGCAAGTACCACTACAGCTGTGATCAAGCTGGTGGCTACAATGTTCCTTAAAAACGCAGCCTAACTTTTGGGAGATTCTACTTCTGTTCCTTCAGTGAGCTGACAAGAGTCTACAAAGCCAAGGGCACTTCAAACTGGGCACCTTATCAGAGCATGGACTGCTTGAATAGAAAAGTAACTTTCTGAGCTGGTGGAAATGGCCTTGCAAAGCTTCCATTTGCCCAGTGGAAGAGCAATCAAGTGGTCCTACCAATTCAGGGCTGGATTGGCTAAGCAGGCAATGGGGTCTGTGTGGCCCTTCCTGGGAGCTTGGCTTGGATGCCCTGATAGGATGCTGAAGGAAGTGCCAAGCACACACTCTTCCTTTACCAGCAATTATTTTTGCAATAGTTGTGACAGCAGAGAGGAAGTGCTTCTAAATTGCTGATTGTTCCTGATATCAGAAACCAGCTGCATGAGAGGCTCACCCTGGCCAGTGCTGGCATTCAGGCACCTCAGATGTTAATGGTCTAACTGCCACGGCAGTTGTGTCATTCACAACTTCTCCGGAGCTCCTCCTTTCTTAGGACCATAATCCACACTCTCCTGTGAGCTGTATATCTTCCAGAACAAAAGATCTTCCATGGCAAATCTGAAAGGAAAATTCAGTGATCATCAAGACTTTGAGGAAAGCAAATACAAGCTTGCGGGCCTAGAAAACTGTGAGGTGATGAGGTAGGGGGTTGCTGTGTCCTGTGCATTGTGGATGATACCCATGGCTGGGAAAGGCGCTGCTGACCCCAGTACCACAAGGGCACCTGAGTGCTCCAGGGTTTTCTGTTTTTTTCCTGAACAGGGCAGCTGCAAGATGAATTCTTTGTAGGAGAGTAAATGTTTCTGCAGCCATTGCAGAGAAGGCTGCAGCTTGGGGAGCAAGGGAATGGTGAAAAGATGTTTTGTTGGAAATCAGACTTCTCCTGGGCTTGTGTTGCTGCTGGTGGGGCTGGAGTTCTCTGGGGCAGGGGTGGAGGGGTGGGGGTGGGGAGTGGAGGAAGCAGATGTGTTGCCATAGCAATGCAGGGAGCCACCACTGGCACAAGCCTCCTTTTCCGTGGCTTTTCAGCCCAGATTGCCAGTCAGCATTAGAGAATGCCTCAAGTGCCCTGGAAGGTCCATGGCCACCCATGTCAGGTGGTCAGGTGAGCACCAGTCACTCCTAGCAAGGTGGTGGGATGAGGTGACTGCAGCACCCATACCAACGGCCAGAATGTGACATGGGACTCCCACTGACACCCCCAATGCAAGGTTTGCCACTAGGACACTTGAGAGTTTTATTTAAAAAAAAAAAAAAAAAGCCCATGTTTACTTAAATTTTTTTCCCATCTTTGCAGCATCGATTTCCATTAGGTAGGCTTTAAGAGTCCTCATTCAGAAGAGCACAAAGGGATAAGTTACACCTAAATATAAAAAATACAGCTTTCCAAAACTTGCAGATTTCAGACCTGATTGTTTCTGTATTCCAGGTGTTACTTTTTTTCTTTTTCTTTCTTTTTTTTAAAGATTTTTTTTTAATTATTATTTTTAAAAACTAACTAAAAAAAAAAAAAAAAAAAGGCCAACCAAAGTGGTGAGTTTCTCAAAGCCAGTCTTCCCCTTGTGTTTCCAACACTCTAAGGCTGGAGCACAGGTCTCCAAGGGTAGTTGGAAGAGTTTTCAGCCACTGTGCATCACCTCAACAGAAAGGACAAGCCTTAAAAACTGAGAATGAGAGTTGTGAGGCAGAAGGCAAGTGAGACAAGTTGAGGTGCTTCAAGGGTCACTGCTAGCTCTCCTCTCCACTGCTGTAGGTGTGCTCAGTCCTGCCAGGAACCAGTCCTGTCTGTTTTAGTCTTTGGCCCGTCATATTTTAAACAGGGATTAAAGCATAGGGAATAATTGCTGATCGAACTAATCCGTAGGCTCTAAGTGTAGGACAGTTAAAAGTACATTAGGTCCCTCTGCCTCAGATCCCTCACTTGGCACAGGATGCTTCCTCCTTCTTCAGCTCCACTTTGGCTGGAGGTGCAAGGCAAAGAGTAACAACAAACTGATACTCAATCTGAAGTAACCAGAAAGAGGTGAGAAGATCCCCACCCAAATGACTTACAGCCAGGTACCACTGTCCCTGAGCGTTCGCGGGTGCCTGATCCCAGTGGTTGGGTGTAACTCTCTATACAGCATAGGCAAGCTGAAGAATTGCAGCCAGGATTTTGGTATGGACTGAGATAGTATCCAAACAAAAGTTAGCAATGTATCCCCAAGTCAGTCATTAATAATGTGTGTGTGTGGATGTTTTCCTGTGACGATAGCACAGACAAGCTTTAGCCTTATCTTAATCTCATATACCCAGCTTTCCAAGAAAATTTTTTTAATTGACTGGAAACTGTACTGAAATCCATCCATTTGAGCTGTGATTTCATCCAGTACTTGTTTGGAAGAAGTTACGCTTGAGAGATGTGCCTAATGTATGAGCATGGTTTCCTTACACATTGCCTGCCTTGACAGTTTTCCATTGGACATCACTCAGCTATTGAGGATCTGTAATAATGATTATTTAAAAACAAGACCAGCAAGGAATTCAGAGTACAAACAAATGGCCCAAAGCTGCCTCCACCCCAAGCATATTTCCATTTTTCACACCCTTTTCCCTCTACAGCTTAGAAAGCTCATAGCACTCCATAAGTACATGTTGTCAGCTGCTTCAGGCCTCCAAGGGCATTCAGTATTAAACCATCTCTCATTATATATGAAATGTTTCCAGTTTTAGGAGCCTTCAAAGTGAATTCCTCTAATGTTGCACTTCTACTAGTCCTGCAGCTCTCTCACTGGTTTTGGATCTCATCTTTACTTGTGCCTTGAATGTTTGGGTTTCCTTCCAAGACAGTGAGACTGAGTCTGTTTTTTTAATAACTTGGTGTCCCTGTGTTTTCAGCTGTTTAATGTATTATTTGCCATAGGTGCAGAGATAATGCAATAGAAGCCAGATTTATTGCTCCTTATGGAGATTCCCTGATTTTTTTTCCCCGTTGCAGTCTACAAAAGAAGCTTGTTTATTCTGCAAAACTTCAAAGCATTCACATTTAAATATTTTGCTTTCCCTTTTATGGCTGTGGGAAAGAGGTGAGGCCTCAGGGTGTGGGTGTCTTTCGCAGAGCCACCAATGAGCAGTAGATATTATGGAGACAGGAGAGAAACTGGGATTACACCAAGCAACATCTTAAGGATGCGGGGTGGGGGCTGAGGTGAGGAGCATGCTGAGCAGTGCTGCTGTTGGAGATGGCAGGACCCAAGAGGCCTCAGCGTTTGTGCAGTTCTGGCTCGTGTGGCGGGGACAGATGACGGTGCCTTTCTGGACTGTGGCCATTTCCGGGGTGAAAAAAGCAGAATTCACTAAAGATGATGCTGGAGGCTGGCTAGTTAACTCACAGGGCACACACTGAACATAATTCCAGCTGTTGCCCCAGGAGGAAGCTTGTATTTAATTGCATGTGTGGGACACCTGTGCCCACAGGGATGCCTGTGCCAGCTCCCAGTAGGGCTCAAGCTACACACTGAAGTCAGAAACTGATACCCAGCAACTCACTCACTGCATCTCAGCAGACATCCCTGGAAATCTCTCAGTTCTAGGCTCACCTCTTCTTCCCTCAGCTTGTGCTGTTGAAATTTTGGCTGCGCATATGCCCCAGCTCACTCTGCCCAGCTCTGCACTGCCCCACGGAGCTGTGAGGTTGTGACCAGGTCTCATGGGGTAGGAGGGCAGCAGCCTATGGGATCACAGAAAGCAGAGCAGGACATGAAATTTCAAGGTAGCAGGGCTGTGTGGTTTTCTGGGGGCAGACAGCCAGGCTCTTGCCCCTTAAGTTGTCCCTGGCTGACTGTGGAGAGCAGAGCAACTCCAGCCCAGGGGTGTGTGCCAGAGAGGGCTATAGGGATCCATCTGCAAATGTCAGTGCTGAAAGCCTGGTTAGGAGAGCAAGGAAGTTTTCACGTTCTCAGTTTCTGTTCTTTCTTCGTAATTAAAATCTGATAGATATCTAGGAGTAGCTCTTATCCTTTATATAATTCCTCTTAAACATTTCTCTTTTTCTCCTCCCTTTGTGACAAAAGGACAAAACGGTTTGGTTTTTTTTTATTTCCTTGTCTGTTTCCCAAAGCTTCTCCCTTTCCTTGTTCCCCTGTTACTGAGTGGGGAAAAAGGTCTCTAAACCAAAACCAGCGACAACGAATTAAATAAATAACCCTGACTTACAGGAAAAGCTCAGTTATTTTTGAACTTCCTCTCCCTAACTTTAATTCTGGCTCCTTCATTGCCCAGTGCCTGCTACCACCCACCTCTGGGCTTGGGTGTGTTCACAGGCAAAGCTGAAAAGGTGCAGATTGGGGGCCTGCTGGGACCCTCCCGTGGTGCACTGACCTTGCTGCATCCTAGACCGGTCAAGGTACTTCCCCGAGGGAGTGGGGAAAGGGACATCTTTGCAGCTGTTAAAAAGCAAAGGAAGTATCTTAACTAGCCAGGAAATTCTCGTATGAGCAGGGTACGAAAGTAGTACTCCAAATGCTCACCAAAGGAGAGTACCCAAAAAACGGCTCTATATCACATCACCTTAGTGAGTGTGCTGAATTCGTGGGCTGATGACTTGAAAGAGAGCAATTATCAGGTCAGATGAGGGAATACTGTATTTCTCTGTTTCTTAGTGCTGGCCTACATGGTTCTTTCCCCTACATGAAGCTTTTTTTCCTTGCAAAAACATTTTTTTAGACAGAACTGTCATGGCTCTGTTAGTGAGTGCCTCCCCACGATCTGCTTTCTGCAGCTCTTTCACATTTAGATCCTCTGTTAATAAACAGTCACTTCCTTTTACCTCCCTGTGGGACTGTGAGGCAGCCTGCGGGCAAAGGGTTTTGAAGGCATCGTCTTTCCTCTGCTGTTGAGATGGAAATCCTGTGGGATACAGTGCTTGTAGGAAACTTGGCTCAGATGAGGCTGGGCATAGAGCAGGGATAAAATGATGCACAGAGGGACCAGGGACATAGGTGGTCGCCAGAGGAGAAGTGGACTGTGAGGACAGCTTCTCCCCCAAAAGATGCTGGAAACGTCTCGTGTATCTCCTGCTTCATGCACAGAGAGGAAGAAACCTCTACCAGCTGCCAGAAGTGACTCATGTAGAAGGGAGAAGGTGGATCTAAAAAGCACATTATGAATCAAGCCAGAAGAATTGTACCTTCCTCATCCTTTACTATGTAGGAAGAAAATCAGAATTTAAAGGCAGCTTATTTTTCATTAAACAAATTGCAAGTAACTGGAGGGCCTCAAGCATCTGATTGATTGGTTGATAATAAAACCAGTGAAAGGCTTTGCTTATTTTTCTAACACTTAATAAAATATCTGGCAAACAGAAGTGATAAAACCACTTATGTTAAAAATGTTATGTTTTCACTTCAACAAGTTTTTAGCTGTGGGCTCTGCTCACTCTAGGAGTTCATCAAAGCAGACAGGAAATTTGAAGAGTTGAAAAATAAACAGAAAAACAAAAACTCTAAACAAATATTTCATGCCTTATTCCTTGTTATTAAAAGGCAATATCCCCAGTTCTCTGAAGATAATTTCACATCACTTTAACAAAGATTTAAAGAAAGGGAGAGGTCTTTAAAGACTGCCAATCCTCTTCCACTTCAGTCAGCTGAGCTGCTACCAGTGGAGCCATTCACTAGTGGAGTTTCTGTGAGGAAGCCTTGAAATAAGCTGAAACTGCTTGGGGAAGGAAATATTTTTAATGAACTTCTACATTCACAGAAGCCTATAAATTATTTCAGAGCATATTTGAACAAGGCTGGGAAGAGGACGGTGCAGAGAACGGTAAAGGCAGTATATTCCTCTTGATATTTATTCTCCAAGGCCTTCTGTAATGTAAAAACACAGCTGAGAGCATGTGAGAGGTCCAGAAAGGCTGGTGGCATGGAAGCACAAGATTCAAAGGACAAAACCTTGGTCTGCAGGGAGTTGGCAAGCACCAGGGCAGCTGCCACCACTTGATTGTCTTTTGTCAGCTTTAGGTCCTGCTCTAGGCAGCAGGAGAGTAAGGAGCTGAGTTTGCTGCAGTAGACAGCTCAGAGAAAATGGGACCTGGGAGAGAAAGACATGCATTTATTTATTTGCATATTTACATGTATTTGAAACTTATGCAGAACATCATGGCTTAGAAACAAAAAAGGTTTGAAAAGCCATGTTTTTACCACACACATGAGTTGTGCATGTATTTTTCTTCTCAGGTACTCTACGAGGCTTACAATGAATGAAGGACTCTGCTTCAAAGACAATGCTGTTGCTCTCTGCTCTAGAAGGAGCTGTAAGGCCAGCTGTACTGATGCAGGTTAAATCAGAAAGCCAAAGTGGCAGGTGTAGGGCTTTGGCCTAAGATCAGTGCTGTGCTCAAATGGCTTCACTGCAGCTGGGTACCAAGCAATCTGGGCTGCATGGTATGGTGCAGTCTGTGCAGATGGGATCCTCTGTGCTGGTGAGTGTTTTTTTGTAGAGGAGGCAGATTTGCTCTCAGGATGAGTTCTGGGTCTCTGTCTTGCTCTGGAGAAGGGTCTACCACATCCCTGCTGCTGGACACCTCTGTCTGTGAGTGCCATCTCCTGCCCACAGGCTCTTTCCCACAGCCTTGTGTTGTTTCCTGAAGCTCCTGAGTCCCTTTCACCAGCTGTCTTGAACTGAAGGACTTTAACCCTCATTTGATTTTCCATAGGAAGCCAGAGCAGAAAATGGAGCATAGAATTATGAGCTTGTGGTGCTGTTGATTGGGAGAATTAACATCTCCCGGGCACTGAATGCTTTATGTGTGTGTGTATGTGCTGCAGGCACTAATTAATGAAGGTTCAGATAACTGAGAATGAGCAGTCTCGAAGATGGGCAGAGTATCCTACTGAGAAGATGAAGGGGGACTGATAGTGTGGGGTGTGTATTTTTTGTTATTGCTGTTCCCGTGGTCTTTTCTCCTGCTCTTCCTTCAATCTTTGATTCCCACACTACTCAACGTTCTTCTAATGTAAATGAGCTCCTTTTCAGTGTCTTGCTTTAACTACGTAACACTTGGGAAGCTCAGAGAAATGGTCATGCCCTGAGGGTAGGGAATTTTCCAAGCCCCTATGGAAGTAGCTAATGATGAAATCCTGGCAAGTTGTTTGTCTGTGTCCTGGTTTCTCTCATTCACCTGACATTTACCCACACTCTCTCTTGGTATTGTAGTGGCTGGAAGTGGCATCTGGTCTGTGTCAGCTTTTATCTGCCCTCTTCCTTTCTATTGTGCCTCATTATGTGTGCTTGCTAATTCAATTCAGAGTTGAAAGGAAATATATGAGAAATTAACTGGCAAGGCATCAGCAGCTGCAGGAACTTCATGAGAAAAGAAATCCATGAAGTAATGGAGTTAGTGGTAATGCAAAACCTAAACATAACTGTGAATTACTTCAGCACATGTGAGTCTGAAAACAGGGAGAGGATTCAAGAAGCTGGAAAGGACTCAGGAGAAAAATATCTGACTGTCAAGCGGCATTTCCCTTGATCCTCTCAGGTAGACTCAGAGTAGAGTAAGGCAACTTGCAGAGCAGACACTGGCAGGAAGACACAGCAGTTGCAATACTCAGTAATGCAATGGCAAAGCACATCGAGACTCAGTCTCAGTATGGTGTGGAAACTGTCACTAGAACCAAGGGCATGGTGCCAGCATGATACCTGATCCCTGCTAACTGAGAGTGCCCAGGGTTGAGTCTTGAGTCTGCACTCCCCAGAACCACCTGCCTGGGCTGTAGAGCAGCGATATGGCTGTGAGGAGCTTGCTGTGGCCATCCTCAGCCTGGCCTCAGTGGGACAGCTGGGTCCAAGTAATTACACACTTTAGGCAACCTTACTATAGATATAGAGACAGCTCTAAAACAGCATTTTGCCTAATTGCAGATTTGGGTGGTTGATGTCAGGATCAAAACCACAGCTGCTTCCCCTGGAAGATCCATGAGGTGGCTGTGATGACTACCACAGTTTGTAAGAGTCTACTCAGCACCAGGGCACCAGCAGGGTGCTGGTTCCCATTACTTTTCTTCTTCTCGGTTTTTTTTTCTTGTTTTTTTTGTTTTGGTTTTTTGTTTGGTTTGGGTTTTTTTGTTTGTTTGTTTTGTTTGTTGGGTTTTTTTGTTTGGGGCGTTTTTTTTGTTGTTGTTGTTGTTTTTTTTTTTGCATGGGGACAAGTGACATAAATGTTCCCTAGCTCTGGAGACCCACACAGCTACACCTATTTAAGACCAGACATCTCTTACCTAAGCACTTAGGGTAGCTACCAGCTAGGACTCCTAGGCTGCTCTCAAGCCACAGGACAGACTGGGGACATCCCACAGAGAGGTGCCAGGGAGAGGGATATCGGGCACAGCCTGAGTGACAACAGCCAGCACACAGAAAGCCCACAGCTTTAGCAAGCTGCTTGGAGTCACGGTTCCTGTGCTGCAGTTCTGCACAACACGCATCAGCTGGAAGAAATGCTGCTCTCTTCACCCGAGGTTTGGCCAGCATGGAAACCATAGGTGCCTGCAGGCTAATAGGGTATGGTTACATTGCCCAGAACCACTGTACTGTACTGTGTACACTGTACTGTGATACTGTGTGATACAAAGCACTGGCAGCATGAGATAAAGAGGCTTTTAAAATACTTTTTCTGAAAAGTAGCCCTAGATCAGCAGTACTTACAGTATCCCTGCATTACAATGCCATTGGGAACCATCGTTTTCATCATGCTGATTATAAAAGCAACAGCAAAGGTTTTCTTGCTTTCTTACTTTTTTTTCTTAGAAGAAAAATAGATAGACCAGTGCTCTGCAGGCCCTTGGGAGATAAGTAGATGTCCTTGGCCTTCTGTCTTCTTTCTGGTCTCTTTTCCTGAGGCACTTGCCCAACTCAGCTTACTGGGAGGTAGTGAGGATTGAGCATGAGGAAACATCTTTCCTCCTGAGCAAGTCTTCTTTAACATACTTAAATGGGAGCCTGACTTGGAAGCTGTCATGGCATGAGAACTACAACTCCTGAAAACCAGCTAGCCTCCTGAGTTGCATAGAAAGCCACCAGCTCCAGAGTCTGTAGGCCATAGGCATGGTCTAAGTATGATCCAGGACAGCCCTACAGTTCCTCTCCCTGCAGATTTGTGGCAAATGTCTTGGGCTCAGACAGGGACTGTTTTGTTGATCCAAGTGTCATGGGCAATTCCAGACAGTATCAGCTGCTGTCTCACAGTGTGAAAAAGAATAAAGGAAGCTGTAGATTTATATATATATATATATATATATATATATATATATTTTAAAACCTGCATTGCCATCTTCATTCTTCTTTTCCCCCTGTACACTGGATTTGCTCATGGTACAGTAAAGGGTGGTCAAGAACCACAGCTCTGCTATGGCCAGGCGTTGTAGCATCAATGCTGACTTAGGGCTGCTAAAGGACAGCTATAGGCTGGCCCCAGGCTCTGGGAAGCAGCCTTCAGATTGAGAAAGTCACAGGACATGGTGGGATTTGGGCACCCCGTGGGGAATCAGGAATGACATGGCTTGAGGGGCTGGACTCCTGCAGGCAAGAGTAAAATAGGTTTGGTGACAGGAGCCAGAGCAAGGTATTCAGTAAGTTGCTCCATTTACAGGTTTGGTTTGTTTTATGAATGTTAAATGTGGGGGTTTTGTTTGGGGTTTTGTTCTTTTTCTCTGTTGCTGTTGGACATTGCCTCTGAGAATTACTTTGTTCAGGCCTGTCAAGTTGCCTAGGTATAAGGACAGAAATCTTCTTATAATGAAATTTTCCAGGATACTAAAAGATTTTTTTTCCCTTGTAGAAAAAGACCAAGCAGAAGCATATTCTTATGTAAGAGGGGAAAAGGGAAAAAAAAAAAAAAAGAGGGTGTTAGGAACTGGATGTAAGTGCCAGGAAATAAAGTCTAGTGGAGAGTGTTCTTTTTTTCAGGTGCACTACTGCAAATCTTTATTACAAAATGCAGAGGAAAAAGGGGATGCCAGCACTGTGCAATTATCTGCGTCTATAAAATAAAAGGTCAAATGCCTTTAATGTGACTAAAGAACAGAGGTCAGACCTGTATTACAGTGACTTTGGACTACACAGAGAGAGAAAGGCTTCGACTGCAGACATCAATAAAGGATTATAGATAACACAGCAGGAGCAAAGAAGAGATGTCCAGGAGTCTTTAAAGAATAGAAAAAGGATTTTAAAAGAGAGTCCTTGGAATGCAATTTGAAAAACAGGCAAGTAGGGGGAAAAAAAAAAAAGAAAGAGAAATGCTAATATTTCTAGTTCTTAAAAAAATTATGATGGTTCAGGTATGTGATGAGTAGCTACTTCCTCTGAAAAGCAGCAAAATATTAAATCAAAGAAAAAAAGAGATTGTATGTACATATGTATGCACTTTGAAAGCCTCCCGTTGAATTATAAATACCTTTGAATCACAAAATACAGAGCCTGTCAGTGGCTTCTATCGAAGTTGGAACATGCAATTTCACTTGTTCACAGCACAGACTGTGTGTGCTATCACGTTAAAACCAGAGGGAAGTAAGAAAGACACAGAAACATCTGTAGGTAAGGACCTCCCCCCCCCTCCCCCAAACTCAACTGACAGACTGAGCAATTATTAATGGGAATCTCAGCATGGATAGGTGTGTGGAGCAGATTCCTCTAGGAACTGGCTTTTATCAGCAGTCAACAGATGAATTACAAGAGGTAAGGTTCTTCCTTCCAATGGATATGTAGGGAGATGGAAAATGTGAAGGCAGATCTGTACCAGCCATCAGCTGTCCTGTTGCAGTATAGAAGCTGTGATGGGACACTGCTACTATTCTGGCAGAAACAGTGATGGATATGCTTGAAGCTATAATGGGATGGGGTGCATCTGACCTTGACCAATTATGCGTTGGAGACTGGCAAAACACATGAAATCTTCAAGTCTGGGAGCAGGCAGCCCCTCCAGTGCTTCCTGCATACTATGTGTCTGGGCTGCTGTCTCTAGCTGGAGGAAGGATGCACCAGCATGGACTGTTACAGCTGTGGAGTTGGGGAGGTCTATGGAGCTGAAGGATGTGACCCTTGAGAGCAGCTGGGAGCTACAGGTAGGAAGGCAAGTGGGGCTGTGGGGGCCATGATGCCAGCAGGGTACAGCCAGCCTGGCAATGACATGGCTCCCAGGGCTGGTGGCAGCAGTAGGCTCTTCCCATCATGGCCATTCAGTCCTTGATCTAGGCCAATGACCAGGAGTGGCTTGGGACATGCCTAGATCCAGCCTCAACTACTATGGGATTGTGCCAAGCCTGGGGGCTTCCCAAAATGGAGCTGCTGGGCCATGGGCACAGATGCAAGTCTTGAGGATTCCAGTGGGTCAGAGAGGTCTCTGGGTGCACCATGAACCTTGACACAAGCATGAAGAGGAAGGACTGAAAGTCCTGGTCTGTTGTGTGGAGCGCATGTGAACGAATGAGATGCATTGGATGGTTTTTCACACCCATGCACAAAGCTTGTCAGCAGCCGCTGTTACTTTAGGGACCCTTGAAGAGTGTTGAGTCTCAGAAACTCCAGGCATCAAAGAAATATTTCTGGCAGGAATTGTGCAACTGATTGCTGCCTGTAATTCAAGGAGGAAAGCCGTAAGAGGTGCTGGAGACATTGCGAACAGAGGAGGAGGGAGGTACCACATCTGCAGGCCCAGCCTGAGGAGCACAGAGTTCTGCCCAGGAAGGAAGAAGATCTGCAAGCAGCTCAGCAAAGGTGGAGAAGGAAGCAGCTCTGACGGAAATGATGACCTGGATTCCTGGATTCTTGGATCACTGAATTGCAGGAAGACTTGGAGTTTAACTGAGCAGGCAGGGGAAAGAAAAAAAAAAAAAAAAAAAAAAAAAAAAGGCCAACACAGTAAAGTGTCAAATTGGAGCCTGATAAGAACCTGGAAGTCCTTCACCCAGCAGCACAGCTTTCTGGAAGGAGAAAAAGGATGCCACTCTCTGTCAAAACGGCTTTGAGACCAAGACAGAAAACAACAGAGGCTTTCCAAAGCACCGGGAAAGGGATCTAGCTGAAGTAACAGAAAGTTTCTCAGGTTTATGGAAGCAAACTTCAATGCATGGCCAAGGCAGGCAGAGAGTTACACTGCCCCGGAAATGCAAGGATACAGGGAGATGTATGGATTTCTAGCAGCCATACATGGAAATCTGAAAAACCTTCCTGCTCTGGAGAGTGAAAATACATGTTCATGATGCAGAAAGGTCTTGAGACAAGGTGTCTGAATGAATGGGAAGTCCACAGGAGAGGTTCATGATGCAGCACATCCTCAAATCTCTACAATTTATTGGTACAAACCCTTGTGTGGATTAATTCGGATTGACTGGAGAGATTTATACCTGTTTAGTTTGTCTTCATGAATGTAACGAGTAAGTTAAACCCAGTTAACGGTGTCTGGATTCAACGTGCATCAGGTACAGAGTCAGATGTTTTAATGCAGTACCTTGAGGCCAGATTTCTTGCCTCTCCTGTTAGCAGGATGTGCTGCTCAAAGCAAAGGTCTTTGATACAGCTATGCTGCCACTGGCCTCTTGGTGGTTTAACTTGCAAGCTGCCTTCTTTGTACCATCCACATTTCTTGCAGAGAGGTAATTCCTATTACCGCATCCAGTGCCCAGGACAGGCTGTGCTTTTACAATACTGGAGCTTGCTCAGAACTTGCTGTGTGTGGTAGGTACTCTTCTGCCCTATCCCTGCACAGCATCATCCCTTCCACACCTGCCTATGAACAGCTGACTAGCTGATGTGAATTTGGGATGATTTGGGGTTCATTTCCCCAGGCTCAGTGCCAGAGTAGCAGGCAGCCATGCTGGAGGGAAGGTGAAGGAGGCTCTTGGATGCATATCCAGTGCAGGTGGCTCGTACTGTTCCCTTTATAGAAAGAACTTGTAGAAGACATTCAGAAGTACTAGGTGATCCAGCAGCTTCCATCAAGAAACAAACGAAGCTGAGATGGGTGATTGGCACAGGCAGGGTAATGGACCTGGGGAGACCAGACAAGCAACAGAGAGAGCTATGTAAAAAAAATAATAGTAAAAAGCACTCCATCATGTAATACTCTTGCTAGGCAAATGAGTGCTGTCTCCAATTTCTCATGTGGCACCCAAGGGGGTAATGCTGCTCTGTTCAGTTACAGCAAACCTGCCTTTGTTAGCACAGAGTGGCATCCAGTTTTCACCTGTCACTTTGGAAGGCATCAGTATGGAGAGATCCTAAAGAGAGAAAACAGAAGATCTAGGATTTGTAGCTCACCAAGAGACAATCACCAGCACTTGCTCATGCTTTTTTTCCCTCTCCTTTCTGCTGGCTCTCTGAATTAACTATTCGTTGTGCTTCACTCCCATCTTTAGGACTGCAGGTCTCAAGTACCTCCTTAGCTGCCCTCTCTGCTCTCCAGCTGCTGCTCCTGCATGGACCAGTCTCAGGAGATTTTACGCTGTGTCTAGCAGCTCTGTGCAGAAGCTTGTCTCAGAAACTTTGGTGTCTCTGAAGTGGTAGGTTGGCAAATTGTGCTCTGTTTATCTGCAGCTATACTGCCAGCCCCTCCTCCATTTCCTGTGGGCCCTTCCTGTCCTCTGGCTTCCATCCAGGCCTTGGTGGCATATTGAGAAGCTGCAGATGATCTTCAAAATCTCAAGTGTTTCGGTAGAGTCGTGGCTGCTGGCAGAGTCCACATTATAGCTGTATTTACTGCAGCAGTGAAGCAAGTGTGGAGGACTGGTGATTTTGGGTATCTGCCCTGCATAGCTCACTGATGACACTGAAAGAGAATTTCTTCCCTTTCCTTGAAAGGAAAGAGCTGGAAGAAAAATTATCGACTAGCAAATTGTGTTCATAGGAGAAATAAAGTCACTTCTTTGTGGATTCAGCTGCCCAGCATAAACAATATTCATTATTGACAGGTAAGGGCACAACATGATGTCTGTTTAGGTATGTGGTTTAGCGTCAGTGGCTTAGCAGTGGTGGGGTTGCAAGCTCTAGGCAAGAGACTTGATCTCAGAGGTTTCTTCCAGCCTCAACAGTTCTACGATTCTTTACTATCTCTCATCATCTAGTGAGTGAGGGCAGGGGCGTAAATGGGACAGGTCATGTGGAGGATCTATCCACATAAAATTCCATGAGCTGAAAAGTCTTTGTGACTTCTTCCATTCCTAGTGCTAGAATAAATCCATTAACTGTATGTAGGCTAGGATTTTTCCTGTGCCTGCCACTCTCCTTTCTAACCCTGGCAGCAGCTTTTAAATATTTTGGTGTGCAATGCTTTTCTGATCACAAAAGTCAATTGGAAAGAAAACAGACGTTAAAAACCTGAGGCCACTCTGAAGTTCATTCATAGTGTAGGTATAAACCAGACACAGCTTTAACAAAGCGTGCTTTGTCCTGTGGCTGCCTCTCTTATTGGTCATGGAAACAGGAAAATATTGCCTTTTTCCAGAGCATTATCATGAATCTTTGGAGTAGTAGCGATGCTCCCGGAGCGCAGTGCAGAGTGGTCTTTAAAGGTCTAAAGCCCGCGATGAAAAGAGGCGGCGCTCTGAGTAGTGTCTGTGCCAAGAGCAGGGTCTAACCCCAAGATCAAACCTAAGCTTGAGCTTCCCGTGAGCTGACCTGCCGGTGCAGAGCATAGCCCCTTAATGTCCTCTGCTGTGGTTTACCTGCACTAGAGCAAAGCCGAAATGCTCCGAGGGGCCCCGCAGGTAGGCTTAGCTCTGAAGGCGGCAGGCTCTGCCGGTACTGAGCTGGGGGAATTTTGCCGAGCGCCAGCACCGGCCCCTTCCAGCCGGGATCTTCACCTCGCATATCGCCCGGGCGCCTCCTACCGACGGACGGCTCAGGCTTCAGCCAACGTTGCCGTGGGGCCATTTCCACGCCGGAGCTGGTGCCCGCGGTGTCCCAGCCCACTGCCCCGGCTTACAGCACCGCCTGCCCAGCGCCGACCCCTCTGGGCGGTGCCGGTGCCGCATGCCCATCCGCGGTCCGCAGTGGCACCTGCTGTCGGGGCCCGGCAGCAGCGCCACCCAGCAGCCCTGTGGCAGTCCACTTGCCAGAGATCAGCGACAATTTATTTCACTCGACCCAGCAAACGTTGGTAGGGTTTAGGCCGGTTTGAAAACCTCATTCCTTCGTTTCAGTGGGAGTTTGGCTTGCCTGAGAATCTGAGCCGTTATTTGAAGAGGCAAAGGGCTGCAGAAATACCTTCCCACACAGGCTCCCTGGACAGCTATGCAACAACCCCTTAGTATGATTTGCCTGACCAGATCAGAGAACAGTTGTAGCTGGAGAAGAGTTTACTTTCAAAGCCTGATCACCTTTTGTGTATCTTTGTAGTAATAAAGTAAGTAAAAACTGCAAAGGTGAAATGTTTTTGCTGGTTGTGCTGCAAGAGTGGCCTCATGAAAAGAAGAACTTTCCCAGAGCTAGAATAAAGCAGCTATTTTATAACAATTATTGGAAGATACTAGTCGAAGGCTGCAGTCATCTCCTGATCCATGATGGAGCACCACAGAAAGGCTGTTATCTGGAAGGACAAAGGGAACCAGTGAGTTACTTATAACTGAGGCTCCCACCACGCACGCTAAGTTCTGAACCATTTTAGGATCCCTACTCCCTCTGACAGTGGTCAGCCTGAGCTGTTGTACTATAGCTGTGGCTGAGTTGTTTGATAATTTCTCTTTTGTTTTCCTTCACAGGGCTGTTGGAACCAGCAGATGCTGTCAGATGAGTAGAACTAGATGCTAAATGTGACGTGCTCAAAACTAGATGTGCAATGCATCAAGGCACTTGCTTAGTCTTCCACCCTGAAAACAGCCCAACAACAGAATTGATGGATGGAGAGGAGGATGTGCAGAGCGTAAAGCATGTTGGGGAGCCTGGGAAGGGCTGAGTGTGTCTGGATGGATAAACTTACTGCCTTGCACTGGGTGGCCTACCTCTGTCCTTGTCTCCGACAAGGAAAGGTGAGATACTGGGTAGGCATGTCAGGGAGTAGAAGAGCATCTTAATGGCCATCTTCCCAAGAAAGATTTAATTTGCTTTCAAGATCTGTTCTCTCTTTTCTGTCAGGGCATGTGGAAATCAGCTGCATTGTATCCTGAAGCCATGTGGGTATTGATTTTTTTTTTTTTTCTGATGTAACTAAGAATTTAATAGTGCATAGCTTGCTATAATGTGGTCTGATAGGATATCTTCAATTTACCACTGTAAACAAGTTTTTTTTGTTTGTTTGGAGGTCTTTTAGTGGTCTTTTTGCTTGCTTGTTTGTTTGGTTTTTTTATTGCTTTGTGACTAGGGCAATTGGAAACATATTCCAAACACAATGATGGGAAGAAAGGGAGGCCTACATGTCCCTTCAGTGCTCCTTTTGTGTCTAGCTGGATGTACTGGGTCTGGCTGAGATGGAGTTAATTTTCCTTATAATGGCTGTGCTTTGTATTGGTAGCTAGAAAGGTGTTGATAACCCATCAGTGTTTTGGTTACTGCTGAACACTGCTGGCACAGCATCAAGGCTGTCTCTTTAACATTCGCCCCTCACCAGTAGGCTGGAAGTGGGCAAGATCTTGGGAGAGGACATAGCCAGGACAACTGACTCAAACTGACCAAAGGGATATTCCATGCCATATGATACCTGCTCAGCTTTTACACAGAAAGGAGAGTGGGACATTCATTATTAAGATGCTTGGTCTTCCAAAACATTGCCCCAGGCAAACTGGTTGTACTTTGTTCAGAAGAATAAATAGCAACAACATCACAGTCAGCTCACTTCTACCATCATCAGTGATCTCGATCTGTCAATTGCTTTCGCTGATGCCAAAAAAAAAAAAGCAAAGACACTCAAATCAAAGATCCTTTGGGAGATGTAAAGACAATAGAAGGAAACATTTGCCTGTTGTCTGATATTACTGCAAAGGGTTGGCCATTGCACATAAAAGTGTTTGACTTATGATGAAATTTTCCCATGAAATTTTCCAAGGATAAGACCTGTGTCTCTAAGGACCCATCTGCTCCCTGATGCATGCTCCAGTTCTGGACAGAATCAATCTTTTCTCTAAAGCAGAAAAGCTTTTGGGCTCTTGACAGCAGCTCTTTGAGTCATTCCCTGTTTCCTATTTCAAATCCTAGTGTGTCATCCAGATTTCCAAAAAGGGACAGTCATTCCCATCTGACTAGTCCTGATACAGTTTAAACCCAAGACACCAACTATCAAACCCAAATTCTTCCTAGAGTTCTTCCTTAGGTGCATTTGGCCTCTTTCCCGTTGTACTGGTAACACCCTATTTCAGATACAACCTGTCAGATCCCTTTGTGTAAGAAGAGATCCTGTCTATATGTGAAATGAAACCTAATTATAAAAGGAGAGAAAAATGTGGATTTCCTGAGGTTGGGGATGAGGCTGTGGGACGGTCTTGAACCCTGAGAGATTAATTTCTGATTCTGCAAGCAAGCTCTTCATGGCAAAAGTTGTCTGCTGGAGCAAATTGCTCCAGGTACAGCTAATTCTTCGAGGCTTAGTGTATGTGAAGGTTGTACCTCTGGGAAGTGTTGTGATAGACCACTGTCAGAGCAGGAAACCTATGAAACACTGCATGGCCAGAAGGCATAAACTGGAGAAGTCAGGCTGCCTTCAGTGGATTTACTGTAGATTTAGTAATATTTTGCTGTTACTTTATATATATTCAGATTTAGTATCAGTTGTCCAAGCAAAGGGATTTGCAATGGAAGCAACTGCAGAGCAGAACAATGCAAGTAGCAGTGGAGCTCATGCTGCAGCAGCAGCAAGCATAGGATTACAAAATTAGGAAGTGTGGGTACCTGTCACTCACTCTCTAACCAGTGAGTTTATTTTACAGAGGAACACATACAGGAAAGGTTTGCATGGCTGGTTTTGAAGAGAAAAGAGAGAATAACTGTTGAAGAGAGAATGATAAAGGCATCAACATGCTATAAAGGGCATGCAATGAGATTTTATTGTTAGGGGCCGGAAGGGACTTGAAAGTAGGTTCAACGGCAGATATTCAGATATGAAGAAGAAATTCTACAATAAGCCCAGCTACAACAAGCTGCTCCACGTAGGAAAAAGAATCTAAGGGGGGGGAAAAAAAAAAAAAAGGGTGATTGAGAGTAACAGTACAGAAGGAAGTTTTTTTCCAGAGATTTGGAACTAAAGGAGAAGAAACTCCATGGGGACATAGGGCTGTCAATTTCCTCCAGGCCAGTATCACCATAAAATGGCATTTAGAAATGAAACACATACCAGAAGCTTTCTCAAAAACTGGAAATCAGGGAAGAGATGTTCACAAGGCTAATTTCAAATGTATCCAGGATGCTATTCAAGTGCACAATGAGGATACAGAGGTGGATAACTGGAGTGCAAATGTATGAATCATGAGACAATGCCATATATCAAAACCAAACCAAATCTAAAAGAACACTGCAAAAAGGATTAAAAAATATATGATAATGTACTGATCTCAGGGTCCAGAGGCATCACTACAAATAATGAAGTGCTGTCACACTTTTACTGACTTGAGAACACACATGAAAATTACTCCAGGCTCTATTAGCAAGCACATGTGGATCTGGAACTACAGCCATGTGTAACATGTGGCAAGCCAGCAACCAAATGGGGGCTCAAAAGTTTCATGGGGTACAGGGAGATTCTGGGACATGATAAGCTATGAGACCTCCTTCTTCTAAAAAGATGAGCAAAATTGGGAAGCACAAGAAAACTGCTAGCATTTTGCTGAGTTCTCAGATCTAAGCCTGCTAAATTAATGTTTTTAGTAAAATAACATTTTATAATCTATTTCTAACTACTCATTTGACAGCTTTCCACAGCACCCAAAGTATGTAAGAAAATATAATACAAGTAGAAAATTCCTTCTCTAACTGCACAGCATCCTTACATGCTCTCTCACACGTACATCTTCTGCATGTCCTGCAGCAACAGTCTAAATGTTATGACTTCATGACCACTAGGAGTTTTGAGGTGGTGAGATGAGGCTGGAGAATTGAAAACAGAAGAAACCTAGCAAGAAAGAGCACTGTTCCCAGTAGGAAAACAGACTGTGGAAATGCAAGGCTTTGCAAGGAAAAGACTAACGAAGGTGGTATTAGCAGCTCTCAAGTGTACATAGGAGAAGGTAGAGGTTGTCTGAGAAGCAAGATGGAGAGACTCCCATTAAGAGCTGGGGTCAGCACAACTGTAGATGCTAGCTAAAGCCTCTAGGCAGATGAGATGGTCTTCACAAGGCACCCCAGGAGACATCTGTGTCCTTTGCATGGGAGGAAGGAGAAGGCCAGAGTTCCAGAGGCTCACAGATGGAGAAAGCAGGGCACAGATGGCAGCAAAGAAGGATGAATAATGTGCCTCAGGTGGAGATGCAGGGAAGACACTGAGACACCTGATCCAAAGGTTGTGTGGAAACAGAGGAGGTGATAAGAGGAAAAGTGATTCTGAGAGTCAGGAGAGAATATGACTTCAAAGGAAATTTGCAGTCAGTAGCACCAAAAGCCAGAGGACAGATGAGTGAGAAGGTGGGAAAGATGATGGTGCAAGCACTGGAAAAAAGGTATAGAATCTTGGCTGAGTGGAGTCAGCAGTGGTGCTGGCTGGAATTTCCCATTCAGAGAACAAGGAAGAAGGTAGGTCATAGTGAGATTTGAGGCTATTGAGAGATTATAACATGCTTACCTTGGAGACATTGATGAAGGAGAGTGGAGGAAAGTGAGGATTTTGAGAGGTAAATGTTGGAGTAAGGCTTGAAGTGCAAACTATTAGGAGGTGGGAAATGTAGTTTCTGTGGTATCTGAAGAAACAAAAGCAGCAAATGAGAAATGTTGACCATGTAAGAGCCAGGGAGAGTACAGGAGAGGAGCAAGGCTGCCTCAGTTCTGGGAGAAGCTGACAGTGTCCTGCACAGGGCTAGAAGAAAAAGGAGGACTGTATGAAGGAGTAGCCTGAGGTGGTGGGCAGGGTGTCTAAGGGAAGGGAAACTGGAGAAGGACTGAGAGAAGGGGTGGAGGAGACATGCTAGGGAAGACCACAGAAGCTGTGAGAAATAGAGAGGTGAAGAGGAAGGAAATGGTACAGCAGTGCAAGACTTTGTGTGCTTGAGGACTGCAAAAGAAAAGGGGATGGGAGTCAGAAAGCAGATCTAGTGTTAAGGTGGAAAGGGTGGAGGGATGGAAATATTCCAAGGTAGGAGGAAGGGGGAGAGACAAATGAGTAGGCAAATTATAGCTAATGCAGTTATTAGCTGCTACAGCAGCTATCTGGTTGTTGCCCAAAAAAAGAGGATGAGGCAGGGAACTCATGAGCAGCACAGGGAGCACATGATGAAGCCAGCAGAGCAGGCAGGCAGAGCAGCATTGGTGGGCCAAGCCCATTTGGGCTCAGAGGCAGCAGCAGATGCTGGGGCTGTAGTTTCTATGGCACCATATACAGGCAAATGCAACAAGTGTGCAATTGTGGTGGTGTTAGCAGGGGACAGCTTGGTGTGTTTTCCGGTCATGCTCCCCAGGGTGTGAGCAGAGCCAAGCACCACCCTTGGGTACCAGGGCTGCAGGACACTGCCTCTGTCAGAACTAGCACAAGTTACTGGCAAATTTTAAGGCTGGGCCTCCTCACTGCTGAGAAACAGATTTCTCGTTCTCTTTCTCCTCAACCTCGTGCATCCAGAAGACCAGCAGAACAAGAGCTGCTGAGCATCTTGTCAGCAGCAATGTATGTGTGCGCTGCATGGAGAGGAGGCAGCTCTGCAGCACACTCTGGAGTGGACAACGGGAGAATGAGCATCCCTCCCTCCAGTCCCTCATGCCCTTGCACCATGGGGCTGGAGGCTTAAATTTCCAGTACCCTGACTCAGCCAGGTCTGCTTCAGCTGGCACATACCTCCAGACACCTGCAGTGTGTCAGTGCCTTCCAAAGAGGCTGTCACAGTGCAGGGCCAGTCTGCCTACGGCAGGCAGAAATAGCACACAATTTTTCACAGTCTGGGCCCTTGTTCTTCACTCAATAATTTTGGGCATAATTCCCCCTTCATCTCCTATTGCATCTCCAGTAATTAACTAGCACTTTGGGTGTGCAGCTACTCCACAGCATTATGCTAATGCCCTACACTAAACAACGAGGAATAGCACAAAGGCCGATTTTTTTTTTCCTGTTTAAAGAAGCAGTGTTTCCTAATCACTCCCAACAGGAGTGATAGCCCTAATGGGTGTTTGGCAAGGATGCTGCTCCGTTTGTCTTCAAGAGACACCCTGGCAGAGGAGAGAGCTGGTAAGAGGAGGCCAGCCCAGCCAGGCAATGTTGTCCAGGCTACTCCTTATCACCCCGGAACAGTCTTGATCCTGCATGAGTTGCATCAGCCCTGGAAAACCAACGCTTGGGGTTTCCGTGGGTTACACAGGTCACGACGAAGTGCGGCGGCATCGAACAGCAGAGGGAGCTCTGGGAGAGGAAGAAGAGCAGGCAAAGCCTGTCTGGAGCTGCCCCAAGAAAGGAGCGAGCGGTTTGACAGAGGTATCTGCGGGAGCTCTGCTGCACCCAGGTAAGGAAGCTTCTAAACAACATAAAGGGATGTGAAGAGAAGGGGCCCAAGAGAGGGAGAAGCGGCTGAAAAGCAACCATCATGGAAATGCAATGCCAGAAGGACTCTAGCTATAAAAGGATAGAAAGAGGCAAGCAAAAGAGGTGTCTGAGTGCTTTTTCTGTTGTAAGATTTAAGACTTTGGCTAACTTCAGGGTGTCTAGTGCTAAATGGCTCAAAGCGGGAGGAGGGTATCTTAGTTACTTAGGGAGTGTTTTGTCTGTATTTAAATGTTAAAAAGGTCTGGCTACATTTTTTTTTCCCAAGGGGAATGCTCCGTGTGGAGCACTGCTCTCAAGTCAAATTTCAGAAAGTTTCGGTGACATTTTGAGAAACTCTGGTGCCAGGAATTCACACCAGGATCAATGCAAAGCAGTGAATATGCTTTTGTGGCTGTAAGTGCATCTACCAGAAAATGATGGCCATTTCTGATACACGTGGGATAACAGCAATAACAACAAGCCACATAACAGCACCTGCAAAGCCAGAACGTGGATATGATTCTCTAGCCGCAGAGATCTGAGCAGGAAAACAAATATCCTGGTCTTTCCATCCCTTGTTCCCCATGGTCCTGGGTACAGCACAAGAGCAGACATGATTCATCTTACAGTCTTTGGGCAACTCAGGGGAAAACCACCTGCTAATTTCAGTTTCTGATGTCAGAGTGTATAATTAACCTGACAAAGCAAAATGTTATTCTGGGTTAAGGCATGGTCAGACCTTTTTTATCCCACTATCTTTTCCCATGTGGTGATAAAGTAAGCTGGAGGTGTTTGGGGCCAGAGGAAATACATGTTTAATTGTTTGATGGTGACTATACAATGTTGGCAGTGAATTCACTGCTGTGTAATACACAGAAATATCACCAGTGCTTTCTCCAATTAATTTCCATTCGAGGTAAAGAGAGAGAAGGGAGAATGATTCGTAGATTACAGTAACCTGCTTCCCTGACACCACACATATGTGGAATACTCCTTCCTTGTCTTTGAGCAGGAAACGAAGCAGGTTTTATATGAGTGTGCTGATTGCCACAGCAGCTGTGGATAGGAGCCACAGGAATACTTGGGAGTCTTTAAGGTGTTTTGTATTGAAGTAGAGTGGATAATGTGATGCCGAACAGAGAGTGGATATCTAATTGCAGAACCACAGAATTATTTGAGTTGGAAAAGACCTCTAAGATCATTGCAGTTTTAGCAAATGGAATACTTGGGTTTCTTCTCATGGTATTTGAAAAACTATTGAGAAGAGGATTTCAGAGGTAGAATTATATAATGTTGTTGCTATGCCTTCCCTTGGATAGAGTCTCTAGAATGGAGCAATTGATTTTGTTCGATCTAGAACATGTACACACAGCCAGCAGAAACTGCTGTGGTTGAAGTGAAAAGATTACTGTAGCCATGTGTTACAGTTTAAGACTAGTGTCTCAATTGAAAATTGCAAATAAAAGTTTTCAAGAGAATTCCAGAGCATGTCCCAAAAGGGGCTGAACACCAGAGATATATTTATCCCATTTCATTGGTTTATGATTTTCCTATATAATCTGAGGTTCAGAGTGTTCTCTTTTGCTTGCTTGCCTTTCCCACTGCCTCTCCCTCTGGCCTTACCTGCTCTGTGCTGATAGTTGTTTAGGCTATGGTAAGAACAGAGATAATACTGTGGCAGTCTGGGCTTTGTCCAGGGGGGACAGCTGGGCTATTGTCTAGTTGTATATGTATATATGTATTTGTATATGGGGCGTTTTGTGCTTTGTTTTTTTTCTGTGGGTTTTTCTGTTTTGTGGTTTTGGGGTTTTTTTTTTTTTTTTGGTGGGTTTTTTTTTGGTTGTTTCTTTTTTTTTATATTTAGCCTACTTTTTAAAGTAATTTAATTTTACTTCCAAATTCTGAGTAGTATGGTAATTTACCTTTTGGAGGGTAAATTCCAAACTCTAAGTGGCATGAAACATCCCTTCCACCACCACCATGTCAAGCAAAATCAGCTTCTCCTAGTGCTACCTTGGCAAGCCTGGGTTCTGCAGGCATCCAGGCACAAACACAGCCAGCCTGCTGCAGTTGGTGAGGTGGGAAAAGAGCTCCAAGCCCCTGCTTAAGGATTCCCATTGTTAAATAAGCTTTCTCTACTCTCCTACAGAATGACTGGTGGTTTCTCTGCTCCACGGGAGAATAGCAAGACAGAGAGAAGATGAAGCATGTAAGAAATTAGTTATATATTATTCCTTTACCAATTTTTCCTCTGCTCCTTTTGCCTGATTTTCTTCAACTGTTCTGGTGTGTGGGGTTTTTGTTTTTTTGTTTTGTTTTTTTGTTTGTTTGTTTTTGTTTTGGTTTTAAAAATTTGTTTGTTTTTCAGTTTGTTTTGGTTTTTTTTTTAATGGTCAGGCTGAGTCGGTCCTTAATCTTCAGACATTTGAATGACTGGAGATCAGTCATTTGCAGGGCCTAAGCCTCTTGGTGCCACTATGTTCTTTTGCTTTCCTCCTGCTGCTCAGAAAGCTGTGCCCAGCTGTGCGCCTCATTATGCCCTTGTGGCTAAGCTATTTTAAGAAAACTTCTACTAAAGAAATAACAAAACCAGCAAGGCTTAACTACTGTAACTGCAGGACTGGGGAAGTAAAGGTTAAGTGCTAGCAGAGGTACAGATAAGCACAGCCATTTCACTGAGAAAGCCAATCAAGATCTGAAGAAAGAAGGGTTTTCAGCCATGATTTGAAGAAAGAAGTAACAGACTAAAATGTCCTGGGCAGGCAAATTGTTCCAGTGAGCTGGGATAGACAAGTTGTGAAAGCTGAAAGGTTTTTTGTTTGTTTTTTTGTTTGTTTTTGTTTTTTTTTTTAGTCTTATCCAGATAATTATGGTTATGATAGAATAATAGAATCATTTCAGCTGGAAAAGACTTCTAAGATGATAAAGTCCAACTGTCAACTCAATACCAATATGCCCTCTAGAACACATCCTGAAGTGCCATGCCTACATGCATTTTTTTAGCACCTCCAGAGATAGTGACTCTACAACTTCCCTAAGCAGACTGTTTCAATGCCTGGTCACTCTTTCAGTAAATAAATTTTCCCTTATACCCAGTTTAAACCTCCTCTGGGGAAACCTGAGGCCACTTTCTATTGTCCTATCACTTGTTACTTGGGAGAAGAGACCAACAACCGTATCACTACAACCTCCTTTCAGGTAGTTGTAGAATAAGAAGGTCTCCTCTCAGCCTCCTGTTTTCCAGATTAAACCAACCCAGTTTAATCCTGGGTTTTTAATTTTCATTTCCTATTCAGACTCCATGCTTAGCATTTTGTATTTGTGGAAAATAGAATAAGCTGAAGTGGTAGAGATTGTAGAAGTAGTGAAGTGCAAAATTAAAATAGGAAGAGCTAAACAGATCAAATGGACTAATTTAGTCACAGACTGGTGGCAGAGTACTGGAACAGGCTGCCCAAAGAGGTTGTGGAGTCTCTGTCTCTGGAGGCATTCATTACCTGCCTGCATGTGTTCGTGGGTGATTTACTCCAAGTGATCCTGTTCTAGCAGCATGGTTGGACTAGATGGTTTTGAGGCCCCTTCCAACCCCAACCATTCTGTGACTGTGGCTTTGTATTACTGCAAATGAAATAGAGGAACTGGGAGCACAATGTGGAGTCCTGGATGTAATTAGAAGGGGGAAGAAACTGCTTTTTATCTAAAACAGTTGTTCTGATGTTGTAAGACAAAGACATTCTTCCTTTTTTCAGCACAAAGACAAGGTAAGGAGAGAGTGTCATCTCCTAGACAGGAAGTTCAGAAGCTGGGAAAGAGTCATGGCTTTGGAAGGTCTGGCCTTGCAAGGTCTCCAAGTCGCAGTGCTTTTGACATAGAGGTTACTGTGCCAGGTGTTTTGATAATAAGCATAACAGTGAAGTGTCTTCAGAGAAGTGGTAACATGAGTCTGGATAACTGTTTAAGATGGAGTTATAAAATAACAAAGAAAGTTAGATGGCACAAATTAAAAAAAAAAAAAAGGAATTATAAATGAACATGGCAGGGACAAAGTTTTGCAATGCTTTTTATTGTGGAAAACCAGGCTGCTTTGGTTTTCTTGGTATCTTTGGGATTGTCAGTAAAACTAGCTAATGGAGAATCATCTGACACAATTAGACTTTCTAAAAGCTCTGACATTGCATGCTCATCATGGAACACACTGAGCTGCAGCAGCCTTGCAGTACAGAAGTGCAGCCCTTGGGCGAGAGGGCTCCCTCTCCATGTTGGAAGAGCAGAGACTGAGCCCTGGGCTGGGCCTTCACACAGCAACCTCTCCACAACCAGCTGTGAGCAAAAGCAAGGCAGACCTTTGCCAACATCACCCAACCTTGGGGCAATAAAAAGGCTGCCAACACATTGCCTAGTTTTGCCTGGAAAATTAGTTGCACTGCTGCTGTGGGAGGGCACAGAGGTGGCACTAATGGCTGGATGAGTGGCAAGTGGCAGATCAGGGCTGCTAAGTGTAATTGCATCCCCAGCCCCATCTTCCTGCCCATGTTGTCTGGATGAGCACAGTGGGCTGAACTGTTCAGCACTTAGAAACCCTTTTTCTTGGCACAGATGACCAGTATTCAAGTGACTCATACACTTCCTCCTCCTTATTTATACTGGAGTATTCCCCTTCAAACTTTGCCTGTTCCATGAAGCTGAATTGCTGTGTTTCTGGAGAGAGGAAAACCAGTCCCCTACCTGTATCTTCCTTCTATGTTGCCACATGTACTTCTTCCCAAGTAACTACCTCATTTACCTCTTAGTATTACCCTTCATCCTAAATATGCTTGGGAGGAAAACATGTCAGTCCACTCAAAGCTAGGAATGAAATATTTCCCAGTTTCCTCACTGTTCTTGGAGGAACCGCTGGCACTCGTTATTTTTGGCACCATTTCTTCCTTATGTTCACCTTCTGCTGGTGTCCCTCCTGCACTTGGCTCCCTTGGACTGAGTTTGGACACCCACTAGGCAATATCAAGTAGGCATATCTGAGATGCACAGGATGGCTGTTTGAAAGAAAGAAGGGAAGAACTGGAAAACAGATCAGAATGAATTATTAGCTTTTCAACATCGCCAAGAATGGCCTCTATAATCTAAAAATTTTTAATGATACAAAAATGGGGATAATGCTAATGTGGAAATATCTGAATTTTTTTAGCTAGCAAAGGTTAGAGCATTTGAACAATTGAAACCAAAATGCAGTTTTAAAAACAAACAGGGTAAATTTATCCTGTGAGGCATCTGTCTGTGTCACTATTGCTTGTTAATGCAATCATTAACTCAGTCCTCTGAGCCACAGATGAAAATAACAATATGATTTTATTTTAAGTGTAAAGGACCAACATCAAAACTGTGCAAGTGGAAAGAAGCCATTTTCCCTCCACTGCCTCTGTTTTTCTGGCACTTCTCTTACCACATGAAGTAATGGGGAGCCGATTTGTACTTCTGCTGAAACAGCTCTATAGCAGGATAATGGAACAGCTGGGACACATATTTACCCCAAACAGAGCTCTTCCAGGACTTTTAACTCTCCTCCTCTCTCTTCTGTCCCACCTCAGCATGTTCCAGACAGGCAGAGCCAGGAAAAGCAATCTGGAAAGAGCTGCCTAAAAGCACTGAGGCTTGAGCCTCAGCTAAAGAAAATTTGAGTTAAATACATATATGGGGAAAAAAAAAACCAAAACAAACCCAACCAACTAAGCAACCCAGCACATGTTCTGTAGAAGGTAAATCTTTCACACTTGTGACTGCCCCATCAGAAAGGAACCCTAACTTGATCTGGATCTACCAAGTTCCAGGTGTCTTCCGCCTCAGGTCCCTAGAGATATTTGCTTGTTTTGCTGGTGTGCCTTAGCTTAGCACAGTGTCTTGATTGCCAAGTGAATGTGGATTCAGCTAGCTCTGACCAGCTCTGGCATTTGAAAAAAAATCCTTTTTCTTCCGCTTGAATTTCTCTGCCAGCTGCCTGCAACTCAGGATTTCCCAGCCAACAGCTCTTGTTATTATCCGTTGTCACTTGCCTTGATGTTTACCAGATTGGACTGCTTTTATCTGTGTTAACCCTACATCACTGTGGATCTCCAGTATCACACTATATGCAGCTTGGGCACCAAGTCAGAGCAAAAACCAAATAAATAGGTAATAAATTCACTTTAAGGAGGAAACAGCAAGGTCTAACACGCTAGCCAAAAATAATGGAAGCATTGACGATCACTTGGCCCTTAGTTACTCTCTTCTGTGATAAGGTATTAAAAAAAACAAAGCTTAAAATTTAATTGACAGCTTATTAGACTAAATCTGAACTCTGCTAAAATTCTCCGCCAGATGAAAATGCTGGTATGAAAATAGTGCTGAACAGCTGAGCACAGGACAAGCTGGCCTGATTTTCTCTGCTCCCAGAAGCTGAATTGCTGCTAAGAAGTGCTTTCATTTGTAACCCTAGATACATTTTACAGTCACTTAGACCAGAAGGTCTGATTAAAAATGCCTCTAAAAGGGAGATTCTCAATCTTTAGAAAGCCATAAAACTCTGGATGAGCACCTAATGGCCATTTTCTATCTCCAAAGTGAAGGAAAAGTTGGAAGAATATTAGTCAGTATTGTCTTAATAATTCAATATAGTTTGAGTGACAGGTTACATCCAGTCCAAGTTAAAATCCCCACCGGGTCTGGTCACTTGTCAAGTCAATGTTCAACAATGACTTCAGGATATTGTGCCATGTCACTTAAATGAGGAAAAAAAGTTTCTAATGATTTTGGAGTGTCAGTTTGACTCCTGCAGTGTCCTGGGTTCCGTCTCCGGGGCTGCAGTGGAGGCACTGGTCTCTGCGACCCAAACAGCGGCTGGCTTTCTCCTCCCCCTGAATTACAGCTGCCTTGGACTTTCTGCTTTCCCACAGGGCTCAAAACAGATGCAAGAAAATAACTTCTTTCCTAGATAACATTTTAGTAATTAAAACATAACTAAACCTGTGACAGGTTAAACTTACCTCACGTACTACACTTCATTTACCTGCACAAGGAGAATAATGTGATTCTACACGCCATTGGTTTTGCCACAGACGCTTCGCTTGTCACTGCTGCCGCTCCAAGACGTGTCCCGCAGACACCCCTCGGCGTCCCGGCACAACGCCCTGCATAGGGATTTGCTGGGGCCGCGCATAACAAGTCCCCTGCACCCCCGTGCCCATGCGCCTGGAATCCCGAGACCCCGCGGGCACCTGAGCTCGGCAGCTGCGTGGGGGGCGAGCGGGCGGGCCCGCCTAGGCTGTCACATGCGCGGCGCCGCGGGAGCCATTGGCCGCCGCTGGGCCGCGGGCGGCGCTCTCGGGTGCGGGGTCGGCCCCCGCTGCCGGTGCTGTCCGTGCGCCGGCCCATGCTGGTGCGTGTTGCGGGCGGAGAGCGCGCTGCAGAGCGCTGCTAGGAGCCGAGCCGACGCTGCGCCTGTCTCCGCCGGTCGCATGGCAGCTCCAGGGGAGTGACCGCCCCGGAGAAGGTCTGTGTTCCCACGGCGCGAACCACACGGCACGGCCAGACGGCTCTCGGGGTCCCCCAGCCCGTGGGGCCATCCCTGAGGTGAGACGAGCGTGGGGCTGGCGGGAGGCGGTAGGGCAGGCGTCAGAGGGCTGCTGAGAAGAAAGAAGAGGGGGTGGCATCGGCACTGGCACCGTACCTGCCGCTTCTTCCTCCGCGCGCTTTCCGTCCTGCTTGCCTTCCTCTTTTATCTGCGTTCAAAACGGCCTGTAAGGGTTTGCTGGTGTTGCTGCCAGTGCCAGTGTGTCTCGGGGGCTTCTCGGCCCCTTAGTGCAGCCGCCAGTGGGACCTCGAGGAGCGCTGTGGCTCGGCGCGATGTCTCGCCACGGGTGCGCATCCACGCTGGACGTGCTCGCATGTGCGGGGGGCGAGCGGGGCCCGAGCTTTGCCGTGCCGGGCGGCGGCGGTAGTGCGGCCAACCCCGGCTCCGCGTCTACGAAATGCGGCTGAAAAAAACCGAGCCCCCTTTCGAGACCGGTGGCGTTAACTCCATGTGGGGACCACCAGCTGTGAGTCTTTTGTATGGTGTCAACTGTTCTCGGTGCTGCACCATTAAAGAGGCCTAAGCCGGTCAGTAAAACGTATCTCGAGGACAAAACCAGCTCTTGTCAGAGAATCATCCCTGTTTTTTCGAGGCATGTCTCCTCCCTTCCCCCAGCTCCCCGGTACGTGGCAATATCGACTCTTGCTCCGTGAGGATCCCTGAGCCTGGCACAGCAGCTCCTCTGTCTTGCAACCTCCATTTCCCCCCGTCCTCGTTATCAGTGCTGCCACTGCTCTTACACACGAATTCGAGCACACAAAGCTTGTGGCTTGCCCAGCATCCTTTAGGGAAGCTGGTCTGTGGTCAGTGGGGGGGATGCAGTCTGTGCGTTTGCAGTCCGTGCCAGTTTCTCTTCTGGACGTTCCCAGTGTGTAAAAGCCATGAGGTAGGTTACTGAGACTTGAAAATGGAGGACGGTAGTGGTAACCAGCCTGTTGTTTGGTGGAGTAAGTCTCAGCAGTACTTCCTGTAATGGTGGTGCTGAAAGTGAGGTTTTACTTGGTTTAGTTGCTGGTGCTGGAATGAAACATCTTCAATGCTAGCTTTGGGATACTAGCTACTCATAGGCATTGTTGGAGCTTTGGGTTTAAAAAACAAAACAAAACCAAAAACATTTCGTATGTTTTAGTATTATGCCTGTCAGCTGTGATAGGAAGGGATCATATTTTCTGCCTCTAAAACTGAAGGTGGGGAATGAGAGAGGATGTTAGGATGTGGGAAATTTGCAGGAATGGAGCAGAGACTTTGATGTCACATCTCTGAGCTCTCAAAAAAAGCACTCTCATCCCAGACAGTATAGCTAAATTAATTCCTTTCTATGTGTCTTTTTAAATTTTATTTTATTTTATTTTTCTCCCCGTCTGCCCTTTCCTCAAACTTTGGTTGAGGATTGATAATATACAAGGTTAGTGTTCTTTGCTCTTGGTTGCTGTCTTAAATTGATTCCTCAACTCTTGGTGAGACACCAGGGTCATGTTCATTCTTCGTGGTTTAGAAATGCCCCAAAACCGTCCTGAATGATGAATATGCTAATCTGACTATATATTCTATACACCATTTTCCTGATGTTTCTGAGCAGGCATTGCCTATTAAGTAAATTCATTTGGTGCTTTGCCTGTATCTTGCTTAGCGTGAAAAAATAATTGTACGTTATGTCTGCTCTGTTTTCTTGCACCTAATAAGTGATACAAAATTTACAAAGGCTATCTGAGGTTACATGGAGAAGGGAGCAGCATTAAGCAGTAAGTTATTTTCTGAGATTCAGATATGCATAATACCAGTCTTGGCATCCTTGGGGGGACAGTAAATCTGTCCAACATGTTCAGATCTGGAGGAAGAATTCTAAAGCGGCGGCAGCAGCAGAGAAAGTCTGTGTGCTGCTGTCACAGGAAGGTGGTAATTATTAATAGAACAAACCTCTGTGGTAACAATGCAAAGAGTGAAAGCATTTAGGTGCTTACTGAGGAAAGATTAACTAGTGTGTGTTGCACTGACACAGCCAAACATGAAATATAGTTCTTGTATTCTAGCTTTCTTGGTCTTGTGTTCCTGTTGCCTCAGACAAGCCTCTCTCTTCTGTAGCAGAAGGTAGGTGGTGGGATGGAGATACCACAACTGTACATTTTGTGTGTGGACAGCTTTCTTGACTTCATGCTCAGAGACAATAACAAAAAAAACTAATGCTGTTGGTGATGTGCTTTCAATAGATCCTGTCAGTGACAGGAGGATAAGAATGAATACTAATGGAGAAAAGGATACATACATCCATGTGGTCAAAAGCATTTGTAACTGTGTGGTGGCTTGCTGCAATTTGTATGAGAAGCGATTGTAATGAAATTTCCCATCCTGAAGTTCTTTCAGTTTCTCCAGGTCTTCTTGTTCCTTCTGTGTGTTGAGGTCCCAATTCAAAGTCTGTTGAAGCAGCAGGAGTAAGTGGACTTTGAATCTGGTCCTGTATAACTGGGCTAAATATCTTTTCCCTGCCTTGTGCTCTCTGAGGACACTGGCTGTTTTGCTAGTTCCTCTTGCTGCACACCAGTGGGCTGGCTTGGGATGTCTTACAGGCAGAGTGCTGACTCATTACTTCATCCCAGAGTCACCCTTTGCTTTCTTCTGCACCGCTAAGAGCCAGAAAGAAGTGGTAGGGGTATATGAGCACTCTCACCACTGGAGGATGAATTAGTGTTCTGATGCTTGAAGTGTTTAATCAGTGTGGGGCTGGTAAGGGCTGTTGTACTAAGACATAGCCTGAGTCACAAATGATGTTGTGGGGAAGCCCAGTAAGCTAGTTTCTCAACTGGATTCAAGCAGTAGAGAGTTTTAGAGCTAGCTTTTTGCCAAATAATGAACTCTGAGGGTTTTAAATTTATAGCAATTCCACAATTTAAAAAAAAAAAAAATCCCTAAATTCTGTAAACCTCAATTAAAAATATTTTGTCGAACTCAAACGTATATAAAGTGGAAAGAGCAAAACATGTTATTTCATTTTCTCTATTTCTTGCTAGCATTGAAACCAGTTTACATAGCTCTTTTTTTCTTGTTTTGGTTTTGTTTTTCTTATATTTTGTCTCTTGGAGGTGGGAAGTTTATATCCTATTTTAAAAAATGCTGTCAATGTATTGAGGAAAATGGAAATTATTTTCTTCAAAAACTTTACATTTAGATAAAGACTTGTCTGTGCTTTTACATAACATTTTAACGTGGTGGGTTGTTTGGTTATTTTTTTGGGGTTGGGGTGCTTTTATATATCAAGCAGTGAAGAGTCTGGGGACTTCACTATAGAAAGACTTGTGCATGTGATTAACTTTCCACACACATACAGTCTCATGAGCACACATGCATGCATAAGGCTCTTCTGGTGTCATGGTAAAGGTGCTTGATCTTGAAAGTGTTTATTCTTGGCTGGGATGTTGAGGTGCTGTGAGCCTACACTTTTAAGCATTTCCCAGACAAATGAAATGCAGAGAATGTTTGTGTGAAATACAGTTTTCTAGCAGATACCAGCATTGTATTTGTAAAAGTGACTGTAATTACTGTTTCAAAACTATCTTGAACCTCTTACCTTGAGAACACTTTGAGGCATGTTTTACCAAAGTTTGACTTGCTTGTGCTGGGGATGGGTTTGGCTCAACATCTTCTGGCCTAGGCAAATTGAGTGCAATTTTTTTTTAAACCATTTAACAAAGAATAGGTACTGATCGCTTGCCAAACAATTTTTTCTTATCAAAGATTCCGAACAAATTTAGGGAAGAGCAAAGCCAGTATTTCTAGTGTTTAATTTCTTGAGAATCATCTTGGGTTTTGGCATGATAAAAAGGAAAGTGCGTCACAAGTCAAATTGGCACTTTCTCGTATCATCAGTAATACTCTTTCCACATCATTAATTTTAACTGACACTGCTTCAGTATTTGTCTCACCACAAATTTCTTTAATTAAAAGAACTGAAGCTCTTCTTGCTTGTTTCTATATTCTCTTCAGCTGTATTCTTCTAGTCTTGAAAGAGCAGGTTCCTGTCCCCTGTTAGGATAAGGAAAGGAAGAGAAGCTTAAACACCTTCATGTAGCAGTTGCCAGAATGTCCAGGGAGATATCCTTGGAAGGAGGAAGCTTATTTTCTTGGAATCAAGCCAACAAAAAGCCACTTCTGCCCAACACTTGGAGGTGAGCAGTGGTATGGGAAGAGAGTGTGGTTGCACCAGGGACCTGTTTGTTTAAAAAAAACCCCAAAACTTCTTTTTTCTTCTTCCTCTTCTTCAAGTATAAATCATGGTATGAAAACATGTTCCTGTAGTTTTAAAACTGTTGCTATCTGTAATTTTCCTTGTTTCTGCTTGATCTCATTCCTCGGGAAAAAAAATCACTTCTAAGATTGAAGTAGTTGTGATATTCAAGACTTCAGGAACAATCATAGTGTAAAATAGAGCCTTCCCGTAAAGAAGGAGGAGAGTTATTGCTCAGATTTTTTTCTTTTCACAGACCCTTTTCTCGGTGAGGGTAGCTCTGATGAAGCAGCAGGAAAAAATAAGCAAGCCGAATGCGTGTGGCAGCCAGCAATAGATAAGGCTAGCATTCACCTCTCTTCACCATGGTCCTACATTTTGTATTGTGTGATCAACAGAAAAAGAAATGGTTTGGTCCTTGTCACCTGGCTTGATCCTTGTTAGTGTTAAAAAAAGAACTCTGTCTATATGGTCTTTTTGTTAACAGTTAAGCATCTTAGGTGTCCTTTCTTATGAAGGTCCTCTTCAAAGGAAAATGCAGGAAAAGGCAATGAAAGAATTCTCAGACCTAAGGGGTGGGCTTAGCAGATAATTAAATGCTTTCACTACCTTTTCCTATCAAACATCTCTTCAAACCATTTGCTGTGCATTTAAATTTGAAAAAGAAATGGCACATTTTCCAAACAGAGATTTTTAAATCCCTCTAATAATCACTTGTTCTCAGGACTTCTTTTGTCCAGGCCGTATTTCCTTACCATTTCCCTTGTACGTTGAGATCAGGGATGGGGACACATAAATACAGATGTCTCATCTATGACGTTCAACATAGAGCTGATAAATGCAATGAGACTCACAGCTGATATATACTGGATCCTCTGCTTCACAGAGCCTTTCCCTGAATTAATGATGTAAAAATGCATACAGAAAAGGAATAAAGTGAACACAAATGCTTGTTATAGCCCAGCAATGAAGCAGCAAGGCAGGCTTCTAACCACCCCCATGGAACTTAATGGCTACAATGCCACAGCCAAGATACAGGATTTGGGTGTTGTGTTGGTTTTTTGTTGTGGTGTTTTGTTCTCTCATTTGGACTTCATTCTTTACTCTACAGAAGCCATGGCTGATGCACCTCCTGTGTTTTCACTCCTGGTCGATGCTGCAGGTACTGACATGCTCACTAAAAGCAGCCCTATTTTGTTGAGTGGACTTTGAAGCACTTTATTCCTGCTGCAGTGATTACAGCATGGGATTATAGTTCTAAAGGTTCTATAGGAGAAAACAAGTTCATAGGAAGTGTGTATGAATGTGATGTCTAAATATCTCTGTTCATCAGCCATTCAAGGATGGGAAGAAAAGCAAACTTAAACTTACAGACTTCCAACTGATGTGAGAACTTGTATGAAGAACACCTGAAATAACTCTAGTGCAGACTTGCTGAAGAGATTGATTTGCTAGAGGTTGATGCAGTTTCATAATCTTGCTGTACCTTAAGGGCAAAATAGAATTTGGAAAAAAATCTCCTTGGGGTTACCTGTACCTTGTTCTGTGCACATGCAAAGTTGATTTTGTCAACAAAAAATATAGTTCATTGTCTGTCTCAAATACACTGCTTATACAAGACCCAGGTTTATACAACACTGATTTGCTAGTCATTGAAAATAACTTTTCAGTTAAAAAACTTCCTCTGGGAATATTAATGTTTTATACAGAAGTATTATGTAATTGACATTTTGTCGCCATTGCAGCCCAGCATGGAGGAACATGTTGTTGAGTTGATGTCGTCTGGATCGTTCAGTATAAATTTGTCTACTAAACCAATGCAAGTGTCAGTGAATGATTAAAAAGAGTCAATCTTGCTTATTTGTACATAGTCCTTTCTGTACAAATCATGGAAGGGGAGGATAAGAGTTGTTCTATTCTGGCAGTCTCTGCAGTAAAACTTAGTAAGGAAGTGTGAAAGGCAGTGCACTGTCTTGCTTTGTTTTCAAGCACCACTATGGTTACAGACACTTTCCACATGCATTAGCAATTGCCTTCATAAAGATGCACAGTGGAACCAGACTTTGTGCTTAATCTGACTGCTGTTTAAAAGCACAAACCCAAGAAGTCTACATACAGGGTTCCTCTCAATGGCTGCCATCCAGAAACTTTCATGTACTTGCTTTCTGTCTAATTAAATTAAGAAATAAAGCCTAAACTATCTAGCTTAGAAAAGGAACTGACAAAGGGGAAATGAAAGTTTTCATGTTCAAATTTTTTAAAGTAACATTTGCTGTTTTATAAGCCATACTAAATCTCTTCACTGCTTTACTTCATTGGCATTGCTAGCAGACACAAAAGGAAAACTGGCTTGATAATTGTGCTCCTCTCCTGGTATCCCTCTGACAACAAATGCATTGGCTCTTGAAACCAGGAGGTGGAGGAGAGTAGATAAACAAATGCTTGTTGGTGCAGAAATTGTGAGTTTGGTCAGTGGTAGTGCCTTAATTGAAAGTATGTCTAATGAGAATAATGGGAGAAGAGTAATTCTTGGAAAAAAAAAGTGGACTGGGAATTTGACAGAGGTATACTAATAATAAATCAGGGAAATTAAAAATGCAGTGGTTTGAACAAGACTGTATTTGCAGTGGTTAAAATTTGTGGTTGCACTGTGTTTTATTTTTCATGTAATTTGATTTAGGATGTACCTACATTGAAAGATGAATTTAAGAACGTCCTTATTAGCATTAATTAGTTTAACTGAGACTTTTTTTAAACAAAGAAGCTACTGGGGCCAGGGTTACAGGAGCACAAAAATAGTAAAGCATGTAGTAAAGCCAGAAAATGAGGTGTGTGAAAATGCAAAAACAAAATAGTGGCAGTGTGACAAAGGAAAAGAGATAGCAAAATTGTTAAGTGTGAGTAAACATAAAAGAAAATCTTAAAGGATGGAATTGTATGTACTGTTTGGCACTTGACAAGTGTATGGAACCTGTTCATTTGAGGGAGTCTTGTCTCTGGAAGCAGGGCTTTCATGCTTGCAGCTGAACAGCAAGGCTCTGCCAGTTTGCAAGCAGCTTGGAAGCGTGTTGCCAAGTAATGCAGAGCCCTGTGCGGACATATGTATTAATAGGGTAGATTTAACGGGTACCTGTAATCTTACAGGTTAAATTGGTACAAGCCTGGTTTTGGCTGAATAGTTTTGCACTTGCCTAGTTTGTGTTGTGAAATTTTAGTCTATGCAGAGGGGTCCAGAGCAGCCTGATTGTGACTAGTATGCAGCTGGTCGGTGCAAGAAGCACAGAATGTTCCTCCTCTGCTGTTTTGTTTTGTGAATGAAGAGAGGATGGTGGACCTCTATGCTCTGATAGCTTCTGCTTTCTGTCAGCCCAACCATGTTAAGGCTTTTTCAGGATCTAATTATTTATCTGCTTGCTGTCTGAAGTTGTAAGATCATAGACCTGGCTTGCTATCTGCTGAAGAATGTCATAGTAGTGCTACCAGCAGCAGTCCCCTCTCTTGCTGCCTGTACTTCAAACAGGTTAATACATAGCACTAGGAAATTTTGCCTGCTTTGCCCACCAACGTTTGATTTGTTAATGTTGTGGTTATATTCCTGCCTTCTGCAACAAAAGAAGAAGTGAGGAGACGTTTGCACAAAGTGCTGGTTCATGGAAAGGGGAAGACAGGTTAGCTGCAAAAAGAAGGAAAAAAATTACAGGCAGCTGCCAATATAAAAAAGGTGTTGTGTGGTATGTGGAAAAGCTACAGTAAGGCCCTAGTATGGACAATGAACTCTGCAGGAAGCAGCAGTGGGATCTTGCAGGCTTGCATGGATTAGGAGCAATGCATTACGTGCTTTCCAAAGGGAGTGTGGTTTCAAGACCAGTTGGAGAAAATTTGAGTTCATATTGTTGTTGGAAGGAGAGATCTGCCTTCCTGTCCACCCACCTCTGCCTTGGTTGGGCAGGATGCTTCTCCCAGGCATACAGCATGGGAGAGAGTTGGAGTGTTCAGCAGTAGGATGGCCACAAATCAGCTTAAGCTGATTGTAAAACCTCACTTGGATAGCGACAAAATGTGATATTTATCTGTTCAGGTTACATTCTGCTTGTGACGATACTTCTGCAGTAGGTTTCTGTGCTTGTTTGGGGTTTTTCTCTGCTGTTTGTGGCATCTTTCCTATGTGGTGCTTTGTTGTTGTTGTTTTGCAGCAACAAGGAAGGAAGATGACATTTTAACTGAAGTGATTGTCAAATGTCTGCTCTTGGCTGGATACTTGGAGATATATGTAAAACTGAGAATTATTCAGTTGTGCCAAAATTAAACCTCTAATGACTAGAAATGTTTCACTTATTAGTGGAGGATTTTTTTTCTCCCCAAATACTGTGATTTTCCCCTCTTCCTCTTTCTGTATAAAATTCATAACATTTTATTCTCCAAGTATAACATCTGATTGATTTTTTTTTTTTTTCTATTAGCAAATATTTTTAAAAAATTCTTTCTCGTTAAGTGCAACAGAAGTAATGTTTTTCTTAGCAGAAAAGATGCTTAAGTGACTGTATGAAGATAGTCACATGTAGACTACAGTACATAGGGTGTAGCATTTGTAGGTTTCATGTGTTCTACCTGAAGTGCCAAATGTCTCACTGTCATTGAGATTAAATTGGCACCGGGTGATGTCAGCACTCCTGTGTAAGTGGAGCCTAAGTCTTTCCTTATGGTGAAGAGGCATAAAAGAAAAGAGAAGTATTAAATAAGGAGCACATGTACCACTTATAACCTAGTCTCCTCTGACTTTCATTCTCTTTAATCTTCTCTGTACCCATTGTTCCCCATACTGACTCTGTAATAGTGGATGTGTATTCTTTTATCAGAGCAGATGTTTCTTTAAGTAAGGGATTGATTTTTTTGTTTAATAAATTGTGGTTGTCACTTCAAAACTGGGAAAGGATGCTGAAAGAAGCAGCATAGAATTCTTCAAGTAGGATTTGGAACAAAATTGACAAGGATTTCTTAGGCAAAAACTGCAGGAAAGATTCCTTCACTGGTCCTGTCTCTGCCCAAGCATCTGCTTTTGCACTGGTATAATTTTCGTGAGAATTTCTGCTTTAGGTTGCATTTTGGTATGGGATTTTTTCTTTGTTTGTTTGTTCTGAATTTTATATTTTAAAAGCTTATGATTGTGTCTTGTCATTTGTTTCTTTCTACCTCTCCTCCAGGTATGATCCAGCTCATGTGCTGAGTCTCTTCAGGGAAGGGGAGGGTGGTGGTGATGGACCTCAGCAGTCTTTCATATTGTGATGCAGCTCTTGAAGACAAGCTGTCCTGTCCTTCCATTCCTTACCAAGTGTGGTGGTGCTGCTGTTTGGCCTCTACTGACACCTTTCCTTAAATGCTGATGCATTTTCAAAAAATGCAGCCTTCCTTCTTTGGAGGTGGGAACTGCCTTTGCCTTCTATTTTGAAAAACTGTTTGTTGCCTTTGAGGTGGCTGCTGAGGAGGGGTTGGAAAGCATGGTGAGCTCCTTTAGGCCCTTCTTATGTGGGTCTCTGACCTTGTCGAAATTACAGAAACAGCTGAGGCGATTGGCCCTGTGGCTACAAGAGCATTTTCTGTCAGAGCTGAAGTACAATATGAAGGTCTGTTCTGAAACCTGCTTGCAGTAGACCTTTGTAAAGTATCTAATTGGAGCTTCTTTACTTCTGTGTATTTTAAAAAAACACAACAGTCTCTGAAAACTCCAGTTCCAGCGAGGTATGCTGGTAAAAGGGATTTAGTCCTCTAGAGATCGCTTGACCACCCCAACCCCTTTGAAGGAGGAAGTTCTTTAAGATAAGTATTTTATTTGTGTATTTGGCAGTATCTTCCCTGTCTTCTTAGCCTGCATCCCTACCGCTAAGAAGAAACATGGAACAGCAGGTTCCTGTTGACCTTTAAAATGCTCTCAGTGGAAAGCATGACACAGGGCTTGTTGCTGTGGACTTCTGAGTGCCAGCAGGTGCCAACCCTGAAAACGCCTTGAAAAATAAATTAAGAGAGAAGTGTGTGTGTTGGTTTGGGGTTTTTCTTTGGCTGCAGCAGCCAGGGAGCAGCTCGGGTGAGTGAGTGCACTGTTCTTGGCACTGGACATAGGCTGTTAACAGCAGAGCTGCTTTCCACTGCAGCTGCCACCTATGAGGCAGGGACGGGGCATGTAGCCAGTTGTCCCTGCTTCTGAGCCCTGTTCCTCGTTTTGGGAGGGCTGCCTCCATTTGTGGCAAGGTGCTGCTGCCACCTGGGGCTTGCCAGTCTTGCAGCATGCACCTTTCTGTGCTGGCATTTGCATCCTGGTAGCATCATGTAGTGATTGACAGTGCTAGGGAAGGATTCACACACACAGCAGTGCAACTTGGCACAGCCAGGGCAGGAGAGGCGTAAGAAGGGCAGTGATGCAGTGGTGGTAGCCCACCTGCTGTGCATGGAGAGTCTTGTAGGGTTGCGCCTGTTGCTAGGGGACTCGTTTCAGTTATGGAGCAGCATTGGTCTGCATAGCAGCTTTCTCAGTGTTTGTTGATTGAAGGCAATTACTGTAAAATACTTGATTTATAACGAGGCATACTTAATAAGCAGCAAACTAAAATAAATACTCATGAATTACCTGCTGGAGGCTGGCTGTTCATTTTGCTGTGTTGTTGCTTTCCGTCTGTGAGCTCCGTTCAGCCCTGGAGCCTCTGAGTAGCTAGCAGTAACACAGCTGTGCTGGAGTCTTGGCTGGTGGAAATGCTGGCTAAAGGAGGAAGGGGGAGAATCTGTTTCTTCTCCATTTTGTTCATCCCAGGAATAGAGGTGTTTTCCTGAGGTTCTCCAGGCAGTTGCTGACTCAAGATGGGCTACTTGCCTGGCATACTTCTGTACTGCAGCGGTTCAAGTGTGATCGGAGTGGTTGTGTAGAGCTCACGCAGTGTGCAACTACCTCATCACTGGAGTCTAGTTTAGCTTTTGTGGTGGTGCGTGGAAGTGGTGGCGTAGAAATAGCAATGCTCTTGATTAAGTTTGGATGAGCCTCTGCTGTTTAACATCTTTGTCANGAAGGCTGGGGAGGGACTATTTATAAGGTCTTGCAATGACAGGACAAGGGGCAATGGGTTTAAACTGGCAGAGGGAAGATGTAGACTGGATGTTAGGAGGGTGGTGAGGCACTGGAACAGGTTGCCCAGGGAGGTTGTGGCTGCTCCCTCCCTGGAGGTGTTCAAGGCCAGGTTGGACGAGGCCTTGAGTAACCTGTGCTAGTGGGAGGTGTCCCTGCCTGTGGCAGGGGGTTGGAACTAGATGATCCTTGAGGTCTCCTTCCAACCTTACCATTCTATGATTCTATTTAAGAAAATGTGGGAAATGGCAGATGTTAGTTTGAGTGATCTCTGCTTTTCAAGAATATGGCGGCTCTTTAAGTATTTCTCAAATTATTAAAATAAGACTCTGCTCAGTCTTCCCCAGACATCAGGCCCTGGTGGCAAAAGTTTGGCTAACATTCTGCTTCTGTGTGACAGAGTTTTGGCATTTCTCTGAGGCTCCACTAATGTCAATACTTTATTTGGCCACTTTGATTCACAGCAGTTTGTTTTTGTGCAGGAGGGGTTCTGTGGCTCTTGTCAAAATGAGAAAGTGACCGTCAGCAGTTGGCTTGGTGTTCCTGTCAGCAGAGCCTCCTGGAGCCAGCGCTTAGCTCAGCTGAAGCCAGAGGAGGAAGGAGGAGGCGCACAGCCTGATCAGGTACTGAGCCAGGATTGGGAAAAGTTGTCTAATGCTGAGTTGAAGTGAAGCTGTGGATGACTGTTAATTATAAAAATAGATTTGTGTTTCTTAAAAAGTTTTGTTAACATGTGTGATGCAATGGTGCCTCAGGAACCATGCCCACATCATTTGTGGACCTGGCATGGGTACATGTTACATGCTTGATTTCTGTAGCAGATCTGAAATAAACTACTGCAGTCTTACTTTTTTTAGGGTATTTGATTTACATATCTCGTGTGCAGTGCATGTTGGTATGTGTTTGCAAGTACCTGTATCCAGACTCCATGTGAGTTAAAATGAATAGATCAGGAGTGCTTTTAACAAATGTTTGAATGTTGAATAACAATTTGATGTGCTGAGGAAAGAGTTTTACCTTAGCTTTATTCTCTGTTCCAATATGGAGGTAAGTGCAAACTTTTGAGGACAATGTTAAGTGACAACCATAGAGCACAGAAAGGTAGCAGGATGAGTTTTTAAATAAAACCAACTTACAAGCTTGTTAGCTGTGTTTCTATTTTCTGAGATTCCAATAACCTATTCCTAGAAACTGTTATTTATACTTGCATTCACATCTCTCAGATTGTATAACCAAATGAACCTAATTAAGTCTTTTTGAGTATGACAAAGACAGAAGTTGAAGGGTTTGGTTTATTGTATCTGATAGTACTTCCAGTTTATGTGAAACTCTTCAGAACATGGGCCTTAGAGCAAAAGACATTGCAACTTTTTTTTTATACACCTATACAGGTACCATAAGAACAGGGCTACTACTTGTGTGGTCATTTAATACTTGGCATGGCAGTGACCTGCAATTCACTTCTAGAGGGAAACATTTGAAGAGGCATGGTTTTTTTTCACCTCGAGTGATACTTTCTCTCCAGAAACACCAACATCTGTCCCTTAGATTGTCTGAATTTATTAGTCACATTTTGATGTGTGGTTTGGTGTACTTTTTTGTTTTGTTTTAAATTAATTCACATGTAAGCAAGGGGTTTGCTTAGGTGATCTATTGAGAAAATTGCTCCTAATGTTCTAGGGATAATTTCCAGCTCTGCCTGATTGTATTTTCCTTGTGTGGTTAAAAGGAAGTCTTTTTCTAGCATGCATTGGGAATCCTTCACCATTTTTGTTTGGGAAATAAGAATCAGCATTTATTTGATTCAACCAGCTTCCTGCTTCCCAAGGAAGAGATAGTAGTTCATTCGCCTGCAAACATCCCTCCTGTGGAGAGGCTTTGTTGGGGAGTTAGAGGGAAGCTAGCAGCTACTGGTAAAATAGCTGCATAGCAGGATGAAGAGGGATTATTGAAGCATTACTAGGAAATTCATGACTATGTGCAAGACCTTAGGTACTCCACAGACAAGCTGACCTAAATTCTGCAGCCAGACCTTACTGGTTTCTGTGATGATGTGATATGGCAGGCTGGATAACCTGCAGCAGATCTGGGTTTTTTAAAAAAACAAGAGGACAGAAAAGATTTATATTTGAGTAGAAACACAGACAAGTCAGTTTTTGTAACTACTGAATCTGTCCTAAGCTTTGTTTTCTAACCCATGCTTTTTTTTTTTTTTTTTTTTTTTTTTNNNNTTTTTTTTTTTTTAATATTGGCTGCTTTTCATACAGTCAGGATGGGTTTGTATTACAAGGACACTCATTAGGAAGAGTGGAGAGGTTTACTCCTGGAGAGGTGGTTTTATGCATAATAGATTTTTACAGATGGCTTGAAGTTGCAAGATAAGCTTTAGTAAAGAAATGGTGATATCACAGAGAGATGGGCTTTAGAAGGCACCTCTGGAGATCTCGTTCAACTCTCCTGCTAAAGCAGGTTCACCTAGAGGAGGTTGCCTAGGATTGCAACCAGGTGGGTTTTGAGTATCTCTCGAAAAGAGACTAATGTCTCTGGGCAGCCCGTGCCAGTGCTCTGCCACCTCCAAAATATTTTCTTAAGTTCAAATGGGACTTCTGTCTTCCAGTTTGTCCTTATTCCTCAGTGTCCTGTTGCTGGACACTGCTGAACAGTCTGGCCCTGTCCTCCCGACGTTCGCCCTTAGATATTTATAAGTATTGATTAAAATCTCTTCTCAGGCTTTTCCAAGCTAAGCAGGCCCAGTTATCTAAGCCTTTCCTTAGCCATGATGCATTTCTTGAGAGATAATGGATAAGATGTATATCTTCTCAGTAGGGAAATAATTGCCCCAGCTGACACTTAATCATCTCTTGGAGGGGGGAATAAGGTTAGTATCTACTTGACATAAATGGAATGTCTTGCATTTACATATTTAGGTAGTCTTGTTTCTCAAGATTATACATTACACACAAAACATGACACAAAAATCCAAATGTAAGATGAAGCACTGTGTCTGTCGAAATAAAGTTGGTCAGTACAACCTGTGTGCAGAATTTTACTGCCGTCACTTCTGGTGGAAGGGTTGTGACGTGGCAGTTAAGCTTCTGCTGGCACAAATCTGATGTGAAGGGAGTTAACAACTTTCACCCTTCTTATGTTGACTGATGGAATGCTTTCCTTTGCCTTCACCCCTCCTGCGTGCATACTTTCCTTACCCAGTCTTGCCACTTCCTATTGAGGTGCTTCTATGACTGCTAGAGGAATTTTGCGGCTGGTGCCGCTTAAAATGCGTCCTATGACAGGAAGAACTTATGCAGGCAAATTTCGTAGCCACTAGAAAGGCTTCTGCAGTAAGGTTTTTGCTGGCATAGTTAAGAAGCAAGTTAAACATTTTGGCTGATACAGCTAAATCAGCAAAATGTTAAAATGTGGCTAGGGGCTTTCCAGTGCAAGTGTTCTAATCCAGTTTCTGTGATGGAGTATGTATGTATGTATGTATGTATGTATGTATAAAATATATTTATATGGAAACCCCTTCTGTGAAACTTAAGTCAAAAGTACATCTCTATCCATACCTAAGGAAGAACTTAATTCCACCTTGAGACAGCCTTATCAATAACATTATTACAAGCAGAAACCAGTTTATCACTTTGAGGGGAATTTAAGTCAATTTAATTCATCAATTCATAAACTCCTAATTACTGCTTCTAGTATTGAAACAGTGAGAGCAACAGTCCTTGCTCTCCAGTCCCTTTGCTGTACCAGGTACTGGGAAGGAGACAACAGGGCTGGTGTGTGGTGCTTCCTCTGCTGCTTACAGAATGAAGAAACCTGGGGAAGAGTGAGTTTGCTTTGGTCATTTTTAATTTCTTTTGTCCCGCTTTATTGGTGTTCCAGCGTGTAGCTCCTTCATGTGGTCTAAGACAGTGTTCATTCCCCAGAGTTGGGCAAATCTGATGGATTTACTTGCTATACATCAGCACTTTTCTTGAGTTAATTGTTAAAAACATATTGATGGCAAACTTAATGTTAGGTGGTAGTCCGTCAGCTTGCTCTGATATACTCACAGAGTGCGTGCCAGATGGTCCTTATTGTTTCTTGCGTTCCAGCCGTGTGAGCTTGGGGCAGAGGTGGAGGTTGCAACTGGAACTAGCTGGCTCGTGAAAGTAAAATCAATTTTTGACGATGGACGTCCTGAAGAGCTGTGTATTTTGAAGCATTCCCCAGCCTCTAGGGGAGGGTGTGCAGTTCCAGGAGTGCTGCAAACAGCAGACTTTCCTGGATATTTATGCCTATAGATTAGTGTTGAACTTAATACCGAGGGGGAAGAGCAGGGCTGCCTTGTGCCAGTTGTTGCCAGTTCCAGCCACCTCCACAACCAATACAGGGGTTCAGCTGTGTGCTGAAGGGAGCCCAAAGACACTGCAGGGACTGTGACAGATGAGCTGCAGGGAAGCTCTGTGTGATATAAATGAGTGTTTGGGAAGGCAGAGGTGGGTAGTGGTGGAGTAGGGAAGTATTGCAAGGGAGCACTGTGGAACAAAAGCCTTGGTGAAGTTACGGGAATGTAACTCCTCAGGATTGTGCTGTCCTGGTATGTGTATTTAGACTGAGACAGTCTAGGCTAAGTGGCTGTCAGCTTGGTATAATAATCAGATTGCCAAGAACTCCATCTTTTTAAGCATCATTTAAAATTTATGGCATATTTGTCAATCTTTTAATGCAGTTAATTTAAGATATGCAAATGTGCATTTTAGCACTCTGGCTGTAGTTTTTCTCCCTACAGCTCATGTAAAACTTTTTGTTTGTTTTTGGTTTTGCACCCTTGCTTTACCTCAGCCAGAGTTCATACTGAGGGCAACAACTGAGAAACTTTCACCTCTAGGTTGTATGGGAATGGGAAAGTGAGAACTGTAAACATTTACCAAAGCTTATTTCAACAGCCACTTATGTCTTGGTTATAATAACTGGAATTATACCAACCTAAAAAGCCACAAGCATGATTTACTTTGATATTTAGCTAGATCCTTGTATGTAGCATGAGGGCTAGAGTTCTGTTGTCCTTATATGTTGGATAGCACACATGTCATTGGTAGGAGTCAAATGTGCTGGGTTTTTGTGGTGTGAAATTTTTTGTTGTGTGTTTTGTTTTTGTTTTTTTCTTTTCACCCAGTGTCATTGAGTTTCTTTTGGTTGTGTGGATTACTCACATAACTGTTAGTGGCAAGACAAATGCTTGAAATGGAAAACTAGGGTGAGGCAAGGGATGCCAAGTATTATGCATATATTCTGTACCTTGTATGCTGAGGCCCTGACCTATTTCAGCCTTCCAGGTACTTCTGCAATATAACTGTTTAGCAATGCTAAATGGCACTGTCTGGCACAGAGATTCAGTGTGCTAGAACAACACCTGAAAAAGCAACCTTTAATCTTTTCCCTGGAATGAGCCAGTTTCAAGGTTTCTGTTCTTTTGGGAGGGGCTGGAGAGGGTGCTTCCAGTCAGTGTATGCTGACAGGATACTCAGCAAAGTAATATTGTTTGAGCTGACTTAGTTGGCTCTTTTTTTTTGTCCTGCATGTGTGCTGCAGTAATTCTTTGAGTATATGTATTTTATTTATGGGGTTTTGTTGTTTGTTTTTTTGCTTGTTTGTTTGATTGTTTTGTTTTGTTCTGTATGTTTGTTTGGTTTGTTTCCCCAAATAATCAATGTACTGGGAAAAGCCCTAGTCACCATTAACACCTGAAAATAACAAAGAGCAGACCAGGAAGCCCCCACATAGACCCTAGACAACACAAAATGAGCTATACAGTTGTCAAGGAGAACCCTGCTTGCAGCCAAGGTTACTTGCTAAGGGAGAGATGGATTGTGAAAACCTGACAGCTATCTTTAATTTTTGAAAGAGGACAGATATAGTTGTGTTTTTCAAATGCTTTGAGTAGCCACATTACCTTGTGTTTGCTGTAATATTAAATGGCTGAGCTTTACAGCTTGTCACAAAAGGCCTTGGAACTTATTATTTGCTTTCTGGATAGTCAGAGATGATGGAACTACGCAGGTTAAGGGCCATGGCATTTCAGAAAGAGATTCTCTTAAAAATAACTGAATGACCTTTTAGGGTTGGAGGGATCCCCAAGATGAGCTGTTTCTGATTGATCTGAGGCCAGGGTTATGATTGTTTCTTGCTTATCAAATATATCAAACATTGATAGATGTGTACAGGGTTAAAAGGTGGTATGGATCAGCACTGATTGAAACTGTTTTCTGAAGTTCGATTGAAACTGTTTTCTGAAGTTCGAATGGGTTAAACATTGTTACAGATGTTTCTTGACACCTTTTCTGGGATACCATCTACCATATTAAAAGTGTATTTATGGGATGGACTTGTTTTCATTCTGTACAACCAGAGGGCACATAAAGAATGCGCATCTTGTTTTTAGAGCAGTCATAAACCAGTACTCAGGAGCTGAGTCACTGCTATTTTGTAAGCTGAGTTTGTCTTCCTTTAATGTGGTTCTGCATTTTTCCATTCCCTAGCCTATGGTAACGTAGATCTTAAGTGTTCTGGTGTCAGAAAGCCTATTTCCTAGAGTAGTGTCTTATCCCTGCATGCATGATGAGTATGCAGGCTGATTTGATGCTTGCAAATGAGATTTTTTTTTTTTTTTTCCTGTTTAATTTCTTTCTAGTTGGGTCTTCATCAAATTATTGTACAAAGACACTTTCCCTGCATCCTAACACGATCATTAATAAAACTATTATTAATCATTTGTGGGAGTATCATATTTAGTCTGTTATTGTTATACTGCCTCAGTTGTGTGGGCTTGTTTGTCATGTTTTCTACGAAATATTTGAGACCTTCCTGTGTTTGTCTAATTGGCTTGTTCTACTTGCATTTTAACTGAGCTTTGCTAATGGGATGCCATGGTAGGGTGCAACAGGGAAAAATAGGCCACTATAAAGAGGGAAGGCTTGTCTTGTGCAACTTGAACATTCAAGTTACAATTTGTAGTATGCAGCACACCTTGAATTACAGCACTGGATTCCGCAATTGACTTTCAAAGTCACTTAAATTTACTTCCACCTTAGCAACACTTTATTTGTGGCAGGTGAGATATTTTCCTGTGATTGATAGTAGCTTTTTATTCTTTTATTTGGATCAATTAGTATTATTTTTATTTATTTATGGGCAGTTAGGAGAAGGTAAGGACCCAGAAATCTTCATCACTGCATTTTTTTATTTTTTAATGAAAAGCTTTTCTGAGAGTGACTGCGTAGCAATGTGTAAATCAAACTCTTTCGAGACGTCTGCTACCTCAGGTTTTTTTAACAGCTTTCCTAAGTTAATGTTGGAAGGTCTGATTGTTTTAATTGATGTTTTTGCAAAACTTGTGTGGTTGGAAAACTGACAAGAGTCATGTGAATTTCATGTTACTTCTGCATGATTAAAATCAAGGGCAGCCATGTGGACTGCCACTAGAAATAGTCCCAGTAAAATCATACAGTAGAGACTAGAGGAGAGATCAATCAGCAGATGCTTCTTTTTCCTGTTCCTTCTATTCCAGTGTAGCTCCAAGGCCTAACATAGTAAAAATGAAAAATTAAAACTGTTATCATGGAAAAAAGGGTTGAGAGATAGTAGCTTGGATAGATAGTAGCCAGGAGGCTGTGGAGGAGGGAGAAACAATAGGAAGCTTTTTGTTTCCTGGGTGGAGTTTCACATTTGACGCCGATAAGTGGGAGCCTGATCCAAAGACACTGGGCTGGCAGAAAGGCAACACCTTCCCTGGGAGCCGCTGGACTTCAGTCTGGGCGTTGCTGCAGGAAACTCCACCCTCTTGTTCTGTCTGTCTGGTATGTTTTCTGAGCCTTGATGTCATCTTCTTGTTGCTGCTGGCAAAAACTAGCATATGTGGAAGATATGCAAATATGTTTTAATGTCCTGATATAATTTTAGCACAGGAAGAGAGCAAGCTCTGTACATAGCTTGTTCTCTGCTCAGTTGTACCTCAGCTGAGCTCCAGCCCTGCAGCTTAGTTTATTTAATAGGACTGTTAACTCTGAAAAGAGGTTTATGTGAATGTGGGATATAGGATCAAGTTCTTAATTTTGTATGCTTAAAAAGCAATTCCTGTCAAGCCATATCTCCATAAAACTCAGTTCCTTTACAGACAGTAGAAAGTGTCTGTATGCACGTTAAATAATTGGGATGAGGGTTTGTGATTATGTGAATTCTGCAATTGCTTGCAGGGCATACCGGTACTGCAAGAGTACTGCCTTTTCTATAAGTAACTGAGTTGGATTTTTGTCTTCTCATGTTTCTTTCATTGTAAAAGTGCTAGATACTGTTTTGCTTTATGTATTTGTGATTTTTTTTTTCTTTTTTTGCCAGGTTTAATGATTTTTTTTTAATTTTTTTTTTTGTGAAAGAGACAAACGAACCTTTTAAAACCCTTTTCTCTCATGTAGGGTTAAGTATTGTACTCAGGAGGGTAATGTACCAGTAGAATTGTAGTCTTCTCATAACCATTTAGACTTTGGTAAAGAAAGTGGATGAGTCATTATGGGGTTTGATGGCCCAAAAGATTGATTAATAATTAATTGAAAACAAGAAGCCCTTTCCTCTGCGTCCTAGCTTTCAGCCGTTCAAAAGATCCATCAGATTCCCACATACAGTTTAGCATTTGGCAGGGTTGCTATCTATGGATGTGTTTGTTTCATTGTCTTTCCCTGAACTGCCAGTGTTGCTTTTACTTTGCTTTGGCTTTATATGTTAATTATAAGAGATACAAATGTCAAATTTTGTTCAAGCCTCTTGATGAGGTTACAGTGCTTTGAAAGCAGTGAATGTTCTCATTTTGCTGTCAGTGTTAGGATTAATTATATTTGCTTCGTAACCTTTTTGAATTGCACTGGCATACTAGGTGCTTCATGGATAAAGGCATTCTGGTACTTCAGTGTTGGCATGCTCTTGCATATGGGTTCATCAGCTTTGCCTCAACAGGCATTTGTCAGTCAAGGCCTTCTATTTATACAGGATTATTTGAGTGTGTCTCATGAAATGCCCTAGGTACATGGTAGTGCCTTTTTGCCTCTATGCTTTTGTGGTAGAAGTGGAGAATGCTGCAGATGGCAGTGTGACCTTGAAAGGATGACTCAAAACTGGCCCTTTGAATTAGGTTAAATTAAGATAAATAATCTTTACTTGAGGAGTTCATCAGCTACAGTAGGCCAAAGACAGGGGCTCAATAAAAAACAATTCATGAAAGGCATAGAAGCTTCAGCAACCTTTTGAAATCCTTTAAGATGTAAATTGGTAGCCTCTGAGTGCTCCCATCTGCGGCAGATCTTTGATACAAGGTAGGCCTCTGATCCTAGAAAAGGTAGTAAAATGGGGTTTGCCCTTTTAATTAAAACCATGCTACGTGCAGTCCTGGGCATTTTTATTACTGAATTTTGAATGTCGAAGGCATGGTGAATACACATCCAAGGCGTTTGTTAGGTGACAGCATACAAAAAGCTGCTCTCCAACCTTCCTTTCATTTTTATTTTGTAAGTGTGAAAGGCGAATGAAAGCGTGTAATGATTTTAACTTGAGCTGTCGCTATCATTCATAATTTGAACTTGAAAAGCTTCAGGTTTTCAGTTCAGTGGTCCCCTTAGCCATGAAATCCTGATTTATGGCTCAGCTATACTTGTCTGATCAGTATCCTCTAAAAAGGAGATGGCCGTCAGGTATTTGGCACTGAGATATAGTTACAATCTCTTGGCGTTTGTGACATGATATTTTATCAGATACACAGGGTGCAGCAACTGAACCTTGCACTTCTCAAGGCCTGAATCTGTCAAGAGTTGTCTAAATTTTCCGTCTTTCAGATAGGGATACACTTTGGCCTACTTTAACCATGAACTTTAATTTGCCTTAGAACTTAAGATTTGGTTATACCGCTGTATAATTTCTTTATAAAATCAATCGTGTAAAGCAGCATTACCAGAAGTAGGACCTTAAGAGCAGGGGAAAAAATGCGCAAGACTGCTTTGCAAGGAGAGTATCAAAGTTAGTTAGTTTTCTGAGAAGAGGTTGCTTGACCTCTGTAATAAATCCTTTGTGGAAGGAGAAGGGATTTTTAAGTTTTGTTAGAAGAGTTGAAGATAGGGAATGTGGAGATGCTGAAGAAATCTTAGCTGTAGATAAGGATATATAATTTCATTATAAAACTAAACCTCCCTGAATGCGTGTTTTATTCCAGTGAAACTTGCTTGGATAAAGGGCATGTGCAAGGCTGGGTTGAGTATTCACCTGCTGAGTTGTAGAGAGAGTAGTACAGAAAAGCAGGTTGCTCTTGAGGTGCTGGGCACAAGTGCACAATTTCATAGCTTCAGTTAAATGAAACTTGCTCTGGTGGCATTAAAACAGTGGAATTTGACAAGAAGTGAGAGGGGAGAAGGATATGTGTGACTAGGGTGATGCTTTGCATCGTGGAAGGAAGAAGCAGGGTCTGGAATTTCTAGTCGGACATTTTTGAATGTGTAAAGAAAGGCAAAGGAAGCTAGTGGGTGTTGGGACATGACTGATTTCCTCCCAGTTTGTAGAGTAAGTGTGGACAGAAGGACAGCCACAAATCACTTGGCTCTGTTCTAACCTGAGAGGCAAAAGTCTGTGCAGCTGTGCTGGTCAGAAGGACATGTCCCAAGGCACCCTGGCCTGCTCTAGATCCTGGAACTTGAGCCTGGCAGTGCAGCTGTATTCAGTTCGAAGCTCCAGAGCTGCATCATTCTGGATGCCTGCTGTTGGAAACCTAATGCAGAGAAGGCCCCTAATAGAAGTAGTTGCGTTCACATTTGCTTTTCCTGTGGGATCATTGCAGAACTCCTGGACGGATGAGATAGAGGTCAGAGATGACCTGTTTCCTCCAGACTGTAGTTTTTCATACTTGCTTCTATGTGGAGATTGATTTATGGGTTGAGTAGTGGTGCTGTGAGGGCATTCTATGGCAGAGTAGGTCGAGCTGGATGTTGAAACTTGCCTAAAGGAGCAGAGCTTACCAGAGCACTGCACCTTTTATGCTTGGTCCAAAGCCTGTAAGGCAAGAGTTAACATGAACAAATGGTGTGGATGGGCAATGCTTTTGCATTAAACTTCTGTGGCTTTTATAATAGTGTCTCTCCTGCTAATCACTTCACTGCTCAGTAGGTGAGAATTTAGAGGAAAAAAAAAAATCCAAACAGTCTGTATTTTTGTTTTAACCTGAACTGGAAATAGTCCCTAGAGATTGTCAGGTTTGGCCACAACAGCATTACTTGTCATTGTGATTTTTATGTCAACTGAGAAATCCCTAGACAGTAAGCCTGCTTGGATTTTCTGACACTTGCCTTTGTCCTAGCCTTCCATCACAATTCTTCCATCGTTCAGACTGACTTCTCTTGTGTGTTTGGATGATATGGGTGCGGGGTGGGCATAACAAAGCCTGTTTCTACCTGTGAAAAATAGTACTGTAATGTCTTTCAGCTTTTCTAATGGGATCATTTTTCACATGTACATTTGCATTAATAGCAGTTGCCTTTTAGTTAATAAATGCAGTGCTCTGTGAAACTAATGGGTTATTAGGGTTGCATGGTTTCCTATAGTGCCCTTAGTGCCACAGCTTTCACTAGCTAGCTGTGCTTTTGCTTGTGTGCACAGCAGAGATGTTTACATGTTAGGAATATGCTGGAGGCAAGGAGAAAGGAACAGCTTTAATGTGATGCAGCTTAGATGCTCTGTGGGGGAGGCCTTGGAGTTGTTCGTAACAGGACCAAACGTCAATCAATGTTTCAGAAAGAATAAAGCTACTGCTTGTGGGAAAATTGAATAACAGTATATTATATGTTTTCTAGCTATCATCTATTTTTGATCCTGTCTAGGAAAATGTCCCTCTTCTGTGGTTCTTTTGAGCCCAGAAGAGTTTCAGCAATGCCTAGTAGAAGCATGTGTCTGAACCACTTCTGTTTGGCTCCAGCTGTTTCTCTAATCCGCTTCTGATAAGAAAAAAAAAATGCTATCTTACTTCAGCTCTTCCTTGAAAATCCTGGTGATCATGTTGTTGACAGTGCTTCTGGAACATTATGGCTACTATTAAACTTGTTTTGAAGGCACATCTGGGAATGTACTGGCTCTTCAGAGTAAGCAAATAGTTATTCTGACATCAAACCATGAGTATGAGAAAGTGGCTTCTCCCTTATTTATACCAGCAAGGTATAAAAAAAACTGGAAGGACAGGACAAAGAGGAAAGAGCTAGAGAGGACTGGAGAAGAAAACAGCTGAAAACCTCCTCCTCTCCCTCCAGAGCTATTTTTTGTCAGTGACAGAGAACTGTGGGATGAGCAAAGCTGATCTGTATCTGCAGCAGGCCGTGCCTCTGATCTGAAAATGTATCTCCGGGAAATAAAACAATGCAAGCCTAGCTGCGGGGGAGGGAGCATCCGAATTCAAGGCACTTCTCTGTGCATCTGAATCTGCAATGCCTTTTCCTGGCTGCATAGAGTTGGATTCAGGTGATGCTTGAAATTTTAAAACAAGAGACTGTTGTGTTTTAATATTAGTTTGTGCCCCATGTGTTGTAAGCTGTCAGAGCTCCAGGCTGGGGTTGGGAAAGACCAGCTGAGGGAGGGATGCAGCTCTGGAAGAAAGGGTAGGGACAGAGAGGGAAGGAATGGAGAGTAGCCTTGGAAAATTGTATCAGACTAAGAGACTTTTCAAACTAAGGCTAGGTGTCTGTGGAAAATGCTTCACTAAAACAACCCTGGCAAATTGTCACATGTTTATTTACCATAACTCAAGATTTTCTGATTGTGGTTTCCTGCGTTCTTCTATAAAATGGTTTGGTGTTGAACCAACATTCTGATGTGTTGTGTTGTCTGAGTCTGTCTCCTGAGGAAGATATTTCAAACAGTTACTCCTGAGTAAATCCTCTGTGTGATTCTGGAGATGAGGACTTGTCTTCACATGCCATTGAGAAATTGAGTTAGCTGAAGGTGTATATTTGAAGTGAAGTGCTTCAACTGCCCTATATATCAAGCAGAAAAAATGAGAGTCGCTTTAATTCTGGATAAGAGCATCTGAAGAGTCTCAAGCAGTTTAATGAATCAATTTTTTAATTTGTATGTTTTTTGTCTCTTAAGTAATCCAAGGTGCCTTATTCACACAAAGCCTCAAAGTGGATTATAGTATATAGGAAGGCTGTTCTTAAGGATTTGGGAGTGTTCATGTGAACGGATATGTGTAGCCAGTCAGGAATAGCACTTGCATTTTAAAGTCGCTCTGTGCTGTCATCTGAATTTAATATTCAGGCAACTCCATCAGACTCTGCTAACCTCAATCAGAAATTATGAGAGGAATGTGAACTGATCTTAGTCATTGTGATAGGCCTTTGAAACACTGTTACGGTTCTTAAAGCTGTCATTAACTGTGACTGTGAGTTTAAGCAGAAACTTCTAGTTCACATATTGAATCTTTTATAGTGAATAAAATAGGCTGCTTAGGTGGGTAAAACTACTGGTTTGTTGTGAGATTTTTATAGGCTGATGGGGAGGAGGATAAAGGAGGTTAAGGAGTACAAGCCTTCCCAGCACATCTTGAACTTCCAGCCCAACTGAAATTCTTCCCATCCCATACAAAGCTTTTTTTTTTTTTTTTTTTTTTAAGATAAGTGTATGAAGCAGAAATCTGAATAGAAGAAAAAGGCTGAATGTCTTGGTATCTGAGGCTTTGGGCACCCTGCATAGTTATGTTTACCTTAGGCCTGAGAGGAGGGGACAGAGGAATCCAGCACAGGGAGTGTACACTTCAGACTGAACTGTCTGTGCAGACTGGTGGGTTTGAACATTTGCTGCCTAATTGAGGGGGAATTTGTTCTGGAAGGTATGGGTGAGGCTCTCAATTTTGCTTTTTAGTGTACTGCTGCAGTCTTATATTTCCCCGCCTCCCCCCCCCCTTAATTTTCCTTTCCATTTTGGTGTTTTTATGAGAAGAGAAATGACTGAACTACTGTACATATTTTTCCTTAGTTTATTATTGGTTATGCAAAATGTTGCAGTGGCTCATGTACAGCAAGAACCCAGGGTATTTCCTTTTCAGCTATTTGCTAAATGTCATAGGGAACTTCTAATCTAACTAAACTCATGCAAGTGTGTGTTTCAGGAGCCACATGGGACTCCTGATTCTGTGGAAAAGTCCATTGTGTATGATAAACTGCAGAATTATATCTGTAGACTGCTACCACCATGCTTAAGATACTTAAGAGATGTGAATATGTGAATAGTTAGCATTTATTTACATTAAATTGTAAATCCGGAAGATTCTGAATGCTTTTCCTACTGTTGTGGCTGTCACAAAACCAAATGTTGTGGCTTTCTCACTTGAATATATGACATTTTATTGCCCTGTGAAAGACCTGATCCTAGAGGTTAAAGACTAATTCTGTACTAAAGTAAACTGACTGCACATGCAAATCCAAGTAGAACATAGGTGCTTCCACCTTGGGCAGGTAAGGTATGTTGTGCCTACACCGAGTGTGTGCTTTGCACTGCCTTTCTTTGCTTAGACTGCTGAGGAGCGCTGCGGTTTCTGTGCCATACTCGGGTGGAACTGAGGTCAGTTCATTTTCCCTTGTTCAGTAAACAAGCAGCAGATGGCTGGTAGTATGCAGAAGGTATTAACCTGGGTGAGGGTCAGGCTGAGGAGGAGGAGCCTGAATGTGTTTGTAGTCCAGTCTGATTGACTCACCACATTGATGAGTAATTGCCTTACCTTTACAGTCAGGGAAAAGGAGGAAATAACACACATTTTCTTCAATGGTTTTTGGAGAGGTCCAAATTGACTAATCAGTAAACATACAGGTTTGTTTCTCTTTATGCACTCTGTCTTGTTTTATTGCTTCTGAGCTGCTGAGCATCCTATTGGCAATGTGGAAGCATGTTCAATGCCTTGGAAACTTGGACAGTTGCAGGTCAATTCTTGTTTCAGCTCTTCAGATGAGAGCTATTGTGGACTTTGTTATCACACAACTGGAAACTGATGGTTTCCATGAGACTCAGTTATTTACAGGATGGACAAACAGAGAGCAGCCCCAAAGAAATTATACTGCTTGCTTCAAAAGAGCATTTTTGTCATCACAGAGAATTTGATGTTATTGTAAAAAGAAAACAATGTGACTGGAAACAGAGATCTCTGTATGAAGATACTAAATAGCCCTAAAGATGAAATTTTGGTTTAAAGAAAAAAGACAACAGCTCCACTAACAGTCCTCTGTCTTCAGAACACATCTAGACATTTCAAAGCAAAGAACAGTAGTTAAGGGAAAAATGGATACATGGGAACTAGTGCACGTTCGACATCAGGAAGTAAGCTAGAGAATTAAATCTGCGTATTTTCTACAGCAGAAGTATGTTAGGAAGATAGAAAAAGAAGAATGCAAGAAAAATAGAAATATTTGTTAATGCTGTTCTGTATTTAGGAAGGTGCAGAATGTAATACTGTGAATGCCATTCCAACAGATTTATTCATATTTATTGGCCTCTACAAATAGATGTATGTAAATCGGCAACGCTATGACTTGATTGTTTTAACTTGGTGTATTGAGAGTCTAAAGTTAACTGGGCCAGAGAAGACAAAGGAAGGGTGGATAACCAATTTAACCATGCCCCAACTAGCTTGACATTAATGCTCATCAAAACATTGGAAAAGTTAATGCAAAATGCAATTGATAAAACATTAGCCAGAATAGCAGTCTGTGTCATCTTGAGAAATGTCTTAGCAAATGTGGTGACTTGCTGGAAACTCAAGTTTTACTTGAGAGAGACCTGCGTGGGATGTTGGTAAAGCCATGTCTTCAAAAGGCATCTGATGTAGGGGCAGGGGGACAGTCCAACTCTTCGAATCCTCTACTACTCCCTAGCTCCTTCCAAGTGGAACCTCTATAGGGCGCTGTCAGCAACAGCAGAGGTAGTCAGGGCTTGGACATACCTCTGTGGGACTCCTGTCCTGACATGTTAGCGCTACATGGTATTGCAAAAGTAAACAAATTAAGAACTAACTGATGTTCAAAAGTTAGTCACTGGTGGTGAATCATTATCAAATGGGAATGCTTCTAGAAGTCTGTTTTAAGGATTGATGTAAGGCCAGATTCCATTGAACTTTTTCATCAAGAACATGGAGACAAGAACAGGATCTGTGCTGATAGAAATGGCAGGCCATATCATGCTAGGCAGTGTGGTAAGAAACAAAGACAAGGAAGCTTGTGCAGAGTAATCTGGGTGAACTGTATGAATCAAAAATGCATTTTGATAAAGTTTAGATCATGGAGCCTTCAGGTGTTGTACTTCAATGTAGTGATATAACAGGATCTTGAGGAGAAGACTACTTGGGGGTAAAGTTAGGAACCATCTGGAAATGACTGCCCCCTTGCAGGGCAGCAAATGTGTACCAATTTGTGTGTATACGTAGTAGAGACAACAGGTGGAAGAAGGTGAATTGTGTATGATTTGGAGGTCATGAGCACCCTGTTGAAAAGTGAATTTGGAAAAGTCAGGAGATACTTGAAGACTGGATGATGTTCAGGTACCACAAGGAGAGCCTGAAAAATTCATTTTGTCCCTGAGTGAAAAACTTTGCCTAATTAACTGCAGTTTTAATACTAAATTGACACCCTTCAGTATGATAATGAATCAAATTGAGCAGATGCTAAACATATGACTATATTACTCAACTCCCCACCCAAAATGCTTAGTGTCACCTAGAAGGTAGAGATATCTGGGGTTAGAGTAACAGGGACCCCTTCTTGTTAAGAGCTGCACATTGACTGTATCACTTAACATTTGCTACATTTCTATTTCATAAATTAAACATTTTGATTACTTTATGAACCTGCGTAAGTCCAAGTCCTTTTCTGGGCACTGGAAAAGGAGAGGCAAATGTTTAATTTGTCAAATAGGTCCAGTAAGTGTCCTGGACTCTGAAACAGGCAGACACTGATATCTTAACTGTAATGCAATGTAAGGTTATGTGGAGACGCACACAGGCATACCCACATCTTATTTTTTTGTGTAAGACAACTGCATCTGGTAAATCCTAATGGGTAGAAATTGTTGACAGGGAGGTATAGGTACAGGCATAATGACTGAAAGTTGTTTCACTGCTGCTTCCCTTTCATAGTCTCCAAGCACTGGGAGTAGCTGCTCATTCTTGTGATGTTGTCTACTTCAGTATGCTCCTGAGATGTCACTTAAAGAGCAGGGAGCTCTTCTAAGTTTGTCCACACAGAAACACAGGTATGTGCTCAAAGAAAACCAGTTAGCTTCTGGATGTCTTGTGACCCGGGTCTTCACACTCCTCAAGTGTCTTGGTGGAAAGAAAGCTGTGGAATTGCAAGGAGCAGGAAGGAAGTCTTAAAATAAGATCAGAAAAATGTTACTGCAATTAAAGTTTTAAAACTTGAGCAAATGCAAGAAGTGAAGCATGTTAGCGTCTCTATTCTTGTAGGTGGGGATGGTCATCCCCATTCATGGTTCAGAGATGGGAGCAGTGAGTGGACTTAATTTTATCCTTGCACAGAGCTTTGAAGAAACATCTCAGTCCTACCTCCCTGGGCTGCCTATCTAGCTTGATAGAGCACTAATCCAGCAAAGCATTGAGTAAGGATACTGGACCTTTGAGCAGAGGAAAATACAACGTGAAAGTCATATTTGCTATGAATTAAATCTTAAGAGCTGCATCAGGAAGCATGGGTGATAAGTGTGACATTTTGTGGCTCTTGTATGAATTCCATTTTTCCCTGCATGTGGTCGTTCCAACAAAAGTTGGGGTTTTTTTGTTGTAGAAAAATCTTAAGTATTTTATAATTATGAATCTGAAATGGGTGATACACTGAGACAAGAGACTCCCATGGGATTTTTATTAAATGGATTTTGTTTAAAAAGTTTTCAGTAGTTAGGCAATACAACAGCATGTACTGAATGTGTGATGTCTTACAGTGTCACTGGCCTGATGCAGATTGTGATGACTGACTATGACTGCATCATTTGGTAACTGTGGAAAGATGGCTTGATCCTTAAGACACAATTGTATTATGTGCTTTTTGTAATGTAGTTGTAAATCTTGAATTAAAAATGCACAGTTAATGCCCAATATGAGCTGTTTTCATAGCTCTTGGTGGTGTTGTCTGCCTGCGGGAGTTCCAAGAGTCAGGCAGGATTATAGAAGAAACTGAAGCTGCTTTTGTTCTTTGAGGGGGGCAAAGTAGTGAAATAAGTTTTGTAGTCTAAGACATCTTGAAAATGGAGACTTTTTAAGTGGTCCTTGGGCTTCTACCAAGGAATGTGCTGCTGACATTTTGGTTTTTGTATAGAGAAACAACCATTTTGTTGCTGTGTTTTGGACATACTGAGTTTTGGCATAGTTGTGGTAATGTATAGTTTTATACCCTGTGGTTTTCAGTGACTTAAATTGGAATAAGGAATAGTCCTGGGGTGGTTGGTGAGATGGTGTTAGAGCTGTCAGGGAGACCTTGTCTAAGAGTAGGAGGATCGGACCTGTAGTCTGTTGAGAGCTATCTCAATATGGAGGGGTAGAGTAGCTGGCTGTGATGACATAACCTGATAGGTTATTCCCTGCTGACCTTTTCCTATGCAGGTGTTGAGCTCCTAATTAAAAGTTTAAACACAAGTCTAGCCTATGAAGCTTGAATATCTTCTGTTAATATGCTTATGCTGTTGTTCACTACTAATAAATTTTCATTTTGAGTGCATGTAAGGGTCTTTATTCAGATTTCTGTTCAAATTGCAGCTATTCAAAAATAGCATCTCAGAAATAATAAATCATTTCATGTAACTGTGTAATTTCAAGCATGCTATTGTCACACAACTTACTAATTTTTTTGTTAATTGAAGGCGGTAATGATTCCCTAATAAATGAGTCACAGTAGTATAATTTCTCTTATATAAATAACTTGAGGTCTTGTAGGCTAAGCCTGTTGGCCTTTACCTCCATGAGTGCTTTTTTTTTAATGGGAGATTGTTTTTATTTTAAAGCTGCTTCATGATTACTTATTTTGGTTGTTTCTTACACAAATACAATGAAATGTGTCTTCTCCCTTCAGGGGTGAAAGTAAAGCTTTATACAGTTTGCTTTATCTCAGTTTGGCAAAGCACATTATCAATGAGTATGGCCAGCTTCAGCAAGTAAGTCTATGCAGAGCACTGAGAAGTGTTATTCTCAGATTAATTGCAAAAACCTCAGTTGCAGTCCCCAAGGAAGAGTTCAAATAACTGGGGAGAAATGGTTTTATTTGTGAATTGTACACCCACATGGAAACAGCAAAATTTCCTACTAACTTCTGTCTTTCAATGGTATCTTTGTTAAATCAATTTTCAGAATAGAGTCACATATTAAGGAATAATTCTAACACTCTGCTAATACTTGCAAAGCTCTTTTAGGGTGCCTTTACTTGGTGATTTTTCCTGTGGTCAGTGTGTTGCTACTGTATAAGATAAAAGGATGTTTATTCCTGTTTCTATCCCACAACATAAACTTCAAGGTTCTTCCTTCTATGACTAATCACACTCAAAACTTTGCCTTCTTCAGATGCTCTGCCATGTTATACAGTACGAAATCTGATGCAATTCAACGGAATTTCTGGGCCATAATCTTTGAGACAGGATTACACAATGCATAATGCAGTAAGGCTTTGATATGGAGTAGGAAATTGAACCTTTCATGCAATGTAAATACCAAGTGCTAGCAGAGTCTAGCTCTTAGTTCAAAAAAATCAATTTTTTTTTCTTTGTTTGAATATGAAGGGACTCTGACCAAGGGATGTGTGCACTACACAAGGAGCATAGACCACACAATGCAAGTATTGTGAAAGGTAGTGGTATCTGATGCATGGCATGATGAGGCAGAGAGAGGACACCCCTAATGAGTCATTAGCAGTATTTCTATAATGATCTGTCTTATAAGGACTGTTTTAACCCAAGAGTAGCTCTGCCACTTGTAACAGAGCAAGCAATACAATAAGCCATTAGCCGCATTTTCTGGCAAGGCTATAAAGATAGCAATATCAAGCCTAAAGAACAATGTCTGTCTGACCGCCAGGCAGTTGTTGCACTGGATTTTCCTGTTCTTGGCTTAAACCCCAAAATAACAGCAATCTCATATTTGCTTATGAGTGGTGAGCAAGAATCCAACTTCAATATTTCTGCAAAAGCCTTGGTGATCTGGGGTTGCTCCACTGTGAATGTGGATGTGGTCATATCCATGTATGAGAACTTTACAGTTTAAGTAGCACATCACCTGCCTTCTTAAAGTCACCACTCCAGGCCTGTCCTGCACAGTGAGTTGTTGGTGCATAGAATCACAGAATCATGGAGGCTGGAAAAGACCTCGGAGATCATCGAGTCCAGCCTATAACCCCACACCACGACATTAGCTGAACCGTGCCACTATCCAGTCTCTTCTTAAAGATCTCCAGAGATGGTGATTCCACCACCTCCTTGGGCAGTCCGTTCCAGCACCTAATCACCTTTTCCATGAGGAAGTGCTTCCTAATATCCAACCTAAATGTATGCATGTCCCAAGCTTTGTGAGGAGTAGACAGCAATCTTTCTTTTTGGCTTCCTCAAGCAAGTCAGTTCTCGGGAAACTGAAACAAGTGAAGGCTTAAAGCAGTTATATAATTTTGTTAATCCATTGTCACTTGATGGTTTTATATCTAAGAGAGGTTTTATTGTTAGCCTTTGAGGAACTGGGAGATTAAAATTACTGTCTAGCCAACATGGAACAAGATCTATCATAGCGTTCTGGGCCTTGATAACATTTTTCTTATTAAAAACAAACATACTTGAGTAATTTGGCAGTCAGATTCTTCATCAAAAACAGGCTGCTACAAAGCTTGGTAATAAATTAAATGGACAGTTTCTTTCATGTTTTGGTCTGGCCATGACAAATCCTAAACTCTTAACTGATGGTTTATGGGAATGTAGTCATGTGTATATTATTGCTGTACACCCACATACACAGGCAGTAATCCAAGTGTGCAGTTGAGTTAACAGGAGCACATCAATGAAGTGGTTGAGTAGTTGTCTTAACATTCATGAGTAGATACTTGTTAACTTACTGCCAGCCAGACTTACGAATAGAACTGGTGTATCGAAGGTCACTATGTGGGCAGTTTGTGGCCATTTTGCATTAAGCCAACAATTTGAAATGCAAACCAGGAGCTCAGGTAATCCCTGCTGTCCCTTTGATGGTTGCAGGTTGCTTCTAGGCCAGCCTGTTCCAAGAGAGGGGTCTTTGCAGGCCCATAGATCTTTGCCACCTGATCATTCAAGAGTGTGAGGAGGCTTCTGCCTGCCTATAGGAGAGAAGAACTGTAGTTATCTTGTCTTCCACTGCCACCACTGCACTGGAACTGATGCTTTCTGCTGCTGTTACAAGAGAAAATAAGATTTGCTCCAGATGTCCCTGCTTCATGTATGTGAGTAGGTGGTGTGCTGTCCATCATGCGTGCCTACAGAAATAATGTTTAAAAACAATTTGCTTTGGGATTAAGTTCTGAGTCCCGCTGTGTTCCACACAGGACAATGAGGCAGCTAGAGGGATGGACTGCAAGAAGGCCTTTCAGAAGGCCTTGCATTATGCTTGGTAGTAGGCAGAGTGAAAGCCAGGACACTGAAATCTGTGGTGATGTACTTGCGCAGGCTCAGACTTTCAGGGTTTTATGGTATTTTTGTTTTTGTGTTTTGTTGTTTTTTAACTCTGGGTGTGCTGGTGGAAGGGTTAACAGGTGAATTAGAAGGAAGGGACCCTTCTCCCAAGTCCGTATGATACCTAGTGCTGTGTCCTGAACTTGCCTTGCTGGTTACCCATGCTTGCACAGAAACTCCTGGGAACCTGACTAGGACATGCAAGAGGACGTGAAAATTACTGGTTTGGGTGTGTTTTGAAACAAGGGCGACAACAAAACCTGTTTTGTTTTCCTCCAGTTGGAGGGCAATTCTCCTTTCTTTAGCAGCTGGAAAGGGGCTGTTGTGCTGCTCTCGGTGATCAGTAACTTGCCAAAACTAGTTCAGATGCTGAGCACCTGGGGTAAGGGGAAGCTGCCTGCAGAACAAGAAAAGCTGCTTCTGAACTGATTTCCACATTTGACCATCCCAGCAGATAGCAAGTTGGCTCTGAAAGTCAGACAGTGACATGGTACATGAATGACTGCATGTCTGTGAAGGTGGCTGCCAAAAGCATTATTGCCAATGCTTAGTGAAAGCTGTAGTAACTTAGACAAGGTGGTAAGTGCTGGGGCAGGAGTGGCATCTGTCCATAACTGGGATTTGAATAAAATGTCTTCTTTCTGTATTTCTATTAGTTTGAGTTGAAGAATGTACTTGGAAAGCTTCGTTGTATCCCTTAAACCAGATTTGACTGCAATGGAAACTTCATTGTTTGTTTCACTGGAAAGGTAGTTAGTTTTCAAGAGCTGGTATGTTTAGTGCCTTATTTCTGAAATAGCCATGCTCCTTCCCACTAGCTTGAGGATGATACTAAGTATATAGGAATGCTTGAACTGTAAATAGATTTATTTGAACATGATAAGCTTTTTCAAAGATAGCAGTACATTTAAAACCCTAAGTTTTAGAATCATATAATTGTAGAATGGTAAGGTTGGAAGGGACCTCAAGGATCATCTAGTTCCAACCCCCTGCCATAGGCAGGGACATCTCCCACTAGTACAGGTCACTCAAGGCCTTGTCCAACCTGACCTTGAACACCTCCAGGGAGGGAGCATCCACGACCTGCCTGGGCAACCTGTGCCCGTGTCTTACCACCCTCACTGTAAAGAACTTCCTCCTAACATCCAACTTAAATCTCCCCTCTGCCAGTTCAAACCCATTGCCCCTTGTCCTGTCATTGCAAGACCTTGTAAATAGTCCCTCCCCAGCCTTCCTACAGGCCCCCTTCAGATACTGGAGTTTTATTATACTTCTAATCATGCTGCTACCCCACATTTTCTGTTTTTCTGGAAGCCTGATGGGTTTGGGTTTTTTGCTTTGAATTTTACAACCACAAACATGCTTGTCGTTGCCTAAGAAATAATCACTGTTAGTTTATAAGCCCGCGGGGGCAAGGGTTGTCTGCCCGCTGCCTGCTGGAGAGGCCTCAGTGCAGAGGTTACAATTCCAGCTGGAGCATCTAGATCAAATCATAATATAAATTTAGCAATAGTAAATATTTAAATTGGGGGCTGTATGGATCTGTTTGTGGTGGTGAATGGCAGCAAGCAATACAACTGAGCCTTACTGAACCTTTTTTTGCAGAGCTGGAAACTTGTTTATTTGCTGCAATCTCAGGGAAGATAGCAAGTCTTTGAGAACTTTGTGTTCTGAAGGCAACATTTTGAACATTAAAAGCAAGGAGGTGATATGAACTACTCAGCAAAATTTCAAAATGACAGCCTCTAAAGTATGTGTTGTAGCATAATTTCTTTTCATGCTTAAGTACTGAGATTGAAGTACACACCCTGAACAAAACAATTATGGGCCTAGATGGACTATGTAAATAGCTTATCTCTTACAGAAAGTAGCTTAAGTTTAGAGGAGGAAAAAAAATATAGTAAACTTAAATCCCTTTGAGGATAAATGCTTCAGCTGCAGGCATTTTTTCCTGGCATGAAACCACCGAAGATTCAGCTATTTGAAGCTTAGCAGGAATGCAGTAACATTAATAAGTCATCCTTCATCTGTTGATCAGAGTTTTGTGAGAAGTCGTTGTTATCCGTCTGGCAGGATGTCCAACATAGAGAAGACCTCTTTCTTTGATAAAGAGCAGGTAGGGTTGGGAGCAAGCTGTTCACTGTGTGGAAACTACCCAGGGTGGGGGGAGACAGGATGGTGGGAGAGGTGGTGCTGGAGACAGCATAGCAGTTAACCTTGAGTAGTTTCTGTGACATGGCTTTACAGCTAGACCTTGGCTTGAGTAAGGAAATCTCCCCATCTCCCTGGGGAGAAAATAAGCTGTATGACATTTAAATAGGAGCACAGTTTGACTATTGTCCTTAAAAGAGTTGAAGAGACTGTATTTCAAAACCAAGGGTGCAACCTACTTTTTGAGTTGTAAACTTGCCCCCCCTTCCCTTTTTTTTTTTTTTCCAAGTCACTATGTTGGCATATTGGGTAAATCAAATGAGGAATTAAAGTCTGCTTTTTTATATCCAGATTCTCTGTTGCATTTGTACTGTCCTGCTGCTTTTGCCACAGAAAAGGTATTGGCAGAAAAGTGCTGAGCTCTGATGTGTGAGTAGGAGACTAGTGTTTACTTGCAGCTTCTTGTGTTGCTAGGTGCTTTTTGGTGACGTGGAGTGGGATGTTGTGTGTGTTTAATTTGCTTTTGTTGTTTTACTTTATAAAATTTCAGTGTGACCTTTCCTAGATCACTTTTAGCTAATGGTTGTAATGGAAGTGTCCCTGCAGCTACTTGAAAAATAGTCGCTTATATGTGTGTAAATTTCATGTATGAAACTTCTGTTTAATATGTAACCCAGTGAGAGTCACTGTGTTTGCTGTTCTGTTTGAAGAGATGAACCAGCTCAGGCAGGGAACGATTGAGCCTGTTCTTTAGTTAAAGGAACTTTTTTTCTACTTTTGTCTGTAGATCTCCATGAGGATGCTGTTAGTGCTCCAGTGTAAGATTGCTGGCATGTCCATTAAAAATAAAAAGAAGGAAAGTGCTCATTGAAAATAACTTTAGTTACTCAGTAAGCCTGCTTCCATTCTGATGGGAATACAGTTTAGAAATTAAGTAAACCTAGACTTTAGTACCATGACTTAGGGTGGAAAGGTCATTTCACTCTTAAGAGGGGCTATTAAAGCCTACAGCAACGTGAACTTCAGCAACACATTTCTTTCTTTGGTAGGCTTTCCTTCCTATTGTTTAGGTATGCTTAAGACGTATAGTTAAAGGTACTAATACATTCTGTAATAAGATTTGTATCTTTATATTCTGTGGCTTAAAATCACCAAACTAGCAGCTCAGTTCAATTTCTTACTGCTTTTGAAGTTGCTCCAGTTTCAAGTGAATCCAGAACAAGATGAGACAGACTGTGCCTGCAGATGAGAAATGAGTAATTTTAAGAGTAATTGCATGAGTTAATGCCATCTCTACCTGAGATCAAACTATTTCATGTAACAAACTTTATAGCCAGTGGACTTATTTATGTAACAGCAAATTTAAATAACATCTCAAGGTCTAAACCATTAAGTGTTCTGTTTTCAGATTTCAGAACAAAAAAGGAAATAAAATTTTGTTATAATTTCTTCCTTTTCCTCTTACAATTACCTTTTTAAAAGTACTTTTAAAAAAGATCACATTTCTGTTTTGTTTTTTTTTATGAGATTAAAAACAGCCTCAAGAGACTAGAGTTTCCAGATGTGCTTTTATTTTGGTGCAGATTGCTTCTGCATTCCCAAAGTGCTCTGGTCAGTAGAAGTGCCAGATGTTTACTGTGTGTTCCTTCTGATAATAGTGCGGAAACATCACTAGCTAAAAGACAGGGGAACAGCAGATTTTTAAATTGCAAAAGGATGAAGTGTTTAACACTTGAGTGCAAGCAGCTGTTAGAGTTTTGCTGGATGGTGTAACTTTTAATTGCATTGTAGGTTGGTCCATGTTAGCACAGGTGAGATCAACTGCATTAACTTCCAGCTGTGTTTGTACTTAAGTATAAGCCTATGGTGTTAAACTGAGGGGTTTGCACGCACAAGTTAGGCTACTTAATTATGACATGTTTAGGAATTTGTGAAATGAGATACAAAGTGTTGGCTCACTGTTTTCGCTCCAGTCTGGCTAGGTGAAACAGAAAATCATAGAATCATAGAATGGTAAGGTTGGAAGGAGACCTCAAGGATCATCTAGTTCCAACTCCCTGCCATAGGCAGGGACACCTCCCACTAGTACAGGTTACTCAAGGCCTCATCCAACCTGGCCTTGAACACCTCCAGGGAGGGAGCAGCCACAACCTCCCTGGGCAACCTGTTCAGTGCCTCACCACCCTCACTGTAAAGAACTTCCTCCTAACATCTAGTCTAAATCTTCCCTCTACCAGTTTAAACCCATTACCCCTAGTCCTGTCATTGCAAGACCTTATAAATAGTCCCTCCCCAGCCTTCCTGTAGTCCCCCTTCAGATACTGGAGGGCTACTCTAAGGTCTCCTTGAAGCCTTCTCTTCTCCAGGCTGAAGAGCCCCAAGTCCCTCAGTCTGTCCTCATAGGAGAGCTGCTCCAGCCCTCTGAGAATGCTGTTGGAAATCTGATTGCTCAGCCTTAGTGATCAGCGGTGATGTGCTGCCTCAGATAAAAGAAGGGTGAAACAGTTTTGTGTAAATAATGACAGTTGTAACAAAGTAAGGTTTGGTGTGCCCCTTCTGAGCTACACCAAGCTATGTTCTTTGCCTTTATCGGCAAAGTCCTCCTTGCTGTGCAGTAGGATTTAGGCAGCTGCGCTGTCAGAGATTCATGTTCTTCCCAAGAGAAACAGCCTGTCAAATGCCAGTGCACTCATGGACTCTTACAGATATGAAAGCTTATGTTTGGTATTTACCCTTGCTGGGTTCTAGCCTCATTAGTCATCTCTCAATTTCTTGCATGTTGCCTTGCTAGGTAGCTTGTTTTAGAAGTGTAAAATAACATGCGGTTAACGGACTTGAACTGTAACACAGGTAATTACAATACTGAGCTCTGTCAGCTGCAGAGACCCATGCGGAGGGATGCTCAAGGGCCACTCTCCTCTTCACTCTTTCCTTCTCCCATCTCTCATGCCCTTTATGGTCTCTGATGCTACTAACTTGTGCAAAATATGGATAGAGCAGTTTTGCTGAATGTTCAGCTTAGGATGTCTCCAGGCTTTTCAAGGTCACAAACTGAAAAGTCATATTCTGAAAGATACTGACCCTCCTGCACAGAAGCCTGGGGATTAATGTGAATAAAAACTGAAGGTTATACTTTTGATCAAAGCGGCCCTCCTGTAAGAGCATGAGTACTGCAACAGACAAAAATGGGAAGTTGCTAATTTTCTGTGTTCTGAGTTCTGAATGCAGACCTCACATGTGGTCAATGCAGCATTAACTGTGTTAATGATCTTACGATGCTATGGAGAGCTAGTAAGAAGTATATAACATTTGGCTCCTGTTTGGAAAGTCATCCTAAACCAGACCTCCCCAGTCATTTACAGTAGGGCAAGAATGAAGTATGAGTCAAGAGTTTATTGTTAGAGAAATTAATGCCACTAATACTGCTTTTTAAATATCACATTGATTTACAAAACCATCTGTGTAGGAGTGCTGTATAGCTCTAGACCTTCAAAGAGCTGGTAAACAAGGAAAATTCAATGTAAACACCAAAACAGCTGCGTGTAAAAGTAGGTTACAGTGTTACACAGCCTGAAAAAGCCCAGTTTTGAAGGGCAGAATGAAGATTTTAGAAAACAAAGGGTTCATAGATATATTTTTTGTAAACAAGTACTAATTTTACATTGATAATATAAAGTAATAATCTTATTTTTGTTGCTAGCTTACTGAAACCTGATATTTCTGCATGCAGAAGAGAGAAATTGGATTTTAGTAATTTTTTTTTGTTTACTGTCATTCAGGTTACTGTTGTTCATAAAGATGATACCTTAGTTGAGGAATTTATTTACATTCTCTGTCAGAGATTATTTTCCCTTCAAGAGAAATTCCAAAATTACAGCCGTGCAATTTGGGCAGTGGGATTGGAGAGCTGGGAAGATGGGCTAGTTATGGAGGCTTTGGTTTTGTTTGTTTGTGTCTCAAGTTGCAAGTGTATTAGTGGTGCTAATTAATCCTCCTTACTCATGTAAGTATGCTATCAAATAACAGCATCATGTTTTCTCATGTATTTATATAATGATATTCAGTTACTAAAAGCTATTGTAGAACTCTTGTTCCTCAGTTGGAGTGTTTTTCTCATTAGGGAATCTTTCAGCTTTGTGTTTTTTGCTTTCTCTTTATTTAGTTATCATCCATTACACTCACATCTTGTGGTACAGCATCTCTAAAATGCTACCTTCAGGATATGTAAGTTGTTTTAAGAAAGTTGAATCATGCAGTTAAATATCCCATTCCATAGAATTTTGATTTTAGCCTGGAATAACAAACAGGCCAAAAAAATAACAATTTGCTTGGTCAGGGGGTAGCCAAACAAAAATGGACAAACCCAGATCTTGCAGATTGATCTAAACAAGTTAGATTTGGTTGCTGTCAGATGTTTAGAGAAGAAATAGCAAGTGGGATTTTTTTTTCCCCCACTAAATTAGAATAATAACAGAAATCTGTTTCCATCCAGGTTCTCTTAGGCTAAATCTGTTTCTAATCTTCCTGGAACAACAGCACTAATTGGAAGTATTTGATAACCATAAGCTCAGCTGTAGTTCTTGAGTTTTGGTGTTAATGTTCTGCTGATACCTTCTGTTGCAGAAGCAGCAGCAAAACACATTAAAGAAACACTATGAAAATACCTATTTAAAAATACCTGTGTTGTATTTTATTGTGGAATGTTTCCTGGGCTTTTCAGGCAATAGAGACACTCAACATGCAAATCTCTGCACCGTGCTTGAGAGGAGAAACTGCTGCTACAGTTGTACCTAAAACTGGTTTTGTAACTTGAGTTGGGTCAGCGCGAAGCACAATAATCCCCTGTGGAATAAAGCAGCAGAGTTAACTGTCTTTCACGTGGGCTGCTGCTTTATTCTGTGGGGAAGGAGAAGGGGAAAAAGATCTTTGCAGATTGTCTGTGAAAGAATTGATGTTCTCAGCTCCCAGCTAAGAGGAATCTCATAATCCGTTTTTATCACATTAAGGTCCAATTGCCTGCCTAAATAGGATATTATGGCAATAGAAAAACAAAGGAAGTAGAAATAGTTGGTGGAAAGAGAGAGTAAAATATACAGCGGAAATAAATTTAAACCTATGGTCCCTTGATCAAAAGCAAGCGAGCAAGGCCTCTTAGTTATGGGAAAACTTTTCTTCTCTCTGATTTCCTGTGGGAAGGGAGAAAACAATTTTGTTCATGGTAGCACTTTTTCTTTTCAACTAGAAATGGTTGTTTTTCTTCTTTAGGAAATTCTTGACCAGTTGCGGTACAAGGTTAATTCAAGAATCTTTTTGTTCCCTGAAACAAAGTAGGCTTGTTCAGAGTCTTGGGAACCTGAAAGTAAAATGAGAGGTTCATGTGTTACAATTCTATTTTTGTTCTAACTTTGAATTTGCTTTAAGTTTGAATATGCTTTTAAAACAGAAGGGCAAGTGAATTATAGGGGGCAGATGGATGAAGTTTTTATCACTAAGTACAGGAAGAAGTAGGATGTAAATAAACATTAGTGACATACCAATCTGCTTCTTCCTTTTCCTCTAACTTCTGTATTCAAGCTAGAGCCGTTTCTTAGGGGAAAAAAAAGAAAACCAGTGTATCTATTTTGTATTTCAGCACTTAGTCTGAAGTATGTCAGAAAAAAAGTCATCAGGTTAATCACATTCTGAGCATTTTTGTTACATCTTTTCTTCAGTGAAAGGATTCTAATTGGGTAGTAATTATGATTTATTAAATTAGTTGTTACCCTTGCTGATTTAATAGGGTCTGTAACCTCGAACAACTGTATTGTCACTGTCATTTTGTCTTTTTATATTCCATTTTCACGGCAAAATAAAGTGGGTTTAGTTCTAGAGTTCCATATAACATTAACAATGAAAAGGGAGGTAGTGCTATGCTGCTTTCAGAGCTCCTTCTTGTCTAAAGAAAAACTTTAAGAGTTGTGCTTTAGGAAATTCTTTAATCTAAACAAATGCAACTATTCTTTTTCCTCCAGGAGAGAGAATGCACCCAGTAGATAGGTGGAGCTCATAGATGGAGCTGGGAGAGGTTAATGTCATGATAAAGTGTCATCCAGGTTATATAACTGACAGAGGTAGACAACGGGTGTGGGAAGAAAAAGGATTATTTGTTAAATTTTAAAGGTCTTCCTCATTTTGTTTAGCTGTCTAGCCCTAAAGATCATACTGCAGTATTACAGAGTTAAAATCTGTTCTCATTAAAACTAAGCTGAAATATGCTATTTTAAAAAGGAGACTGTGTTTTGAAATTCCATATTGGAAATTAAAAATTCTTTAGTTTCAAGAACCATAGTTTTCTACATTCTGGCTTTTCAGCTGCATGGTACTTTGTTCTCCTGCTTAGACGTTTTTTTGCATCAGTGTTGTGAACAGATCATGCACGGGTCTTGAGTGGAGAGTACCTATGGCAGGGAGTTGCAGGCCAGACACAGACTGGCACTTCCTTTTCTCTTTTTTGGCTGTCTCATCACTGTAACTTATGAAACCCCAGCCCAAATCTGGCATCCTTACAAGAAGATGAAAATCAATGGTGAAATGCTGTCAACCTATTCCAAGGAGTGTACTGGATGGTAGGCTGTAAAATAGGTTTTAAAAGCTTTAAATAGTTCAAATTTAACTGTGGAATAAAGAAAACTCCAAAACAAGTAAGAGACTTGTTGTTCTGAGTACCTCTAGTAGTTTGATTTCCTAGTATCTGTAAAAATAAGTCAACTTCAGTATAATCAAACACCACTACATGTAATGGTGCACTTAACAGAGAAAATATCAAATGTATTTGCAGCCTGTCAGTCAGAACTTGTCTTATATTTTGTGTAGGTTTATAGTTTTCACTTTGTTTTTTGAAAAAAAGCATTTAAACAACTGTAATGACAGATTTTCAGTTCCTGAAACTTTTTTTTTTCCTACCTAGAAGAAGGTCTGTCTCCTTTTTCTCATGAGAGACAGTGTTAGGCAGCAATGCCACAGAGGGATTTTTTGTTTTATAACTGCTAATCTCTGTGAAAACAACAGCTCTCTCTGGTATCAGTAACTTGAAAGAAAAGACACGTTCAGAGCATTGGATGTGGTGCTTCTCGTTGTAAAGCTCCTGTTACACTGTGCTGCCTACAGCCTCAAAGGATGATTACACAGGCTCTGTTGTGTCTCCTAACCTTTTTGGAAATCAGCTGATGTGTGGGCAAGACAAGAGGTCTGGTAGAGGCGATTTTTAGCTTTGGCTTTTATTATTCTTTCTAAGTCTCTATCTGAACCACTTTGTGCTCTCATTTCTTTCCCATGATTTTAGTTGCTTAGAGCATCCCCATCTGCCATACAGAGTTTCAGTGCATTACTCACGTGTTCTCACAGCACAAGTAATCAAGAAAAAGTCACCTTCATTCTGTGCAAGGAATTCTACGCGGTGTTCCCCAAACTGCAGCAAAGGAACTTCCCATGTAATTAGTGCAGAGTGGAGGAAAAGACTTGCCCCTGAGGCACAAGCAGTAGCAGTTATCCATATCCTTGCAGGCTGCCCAGCAATATGTGCAGAGGCATAGCTTTAGTAATTATGGATGATTTGTCCTTGCTAAGCATTTTTCTGCGCTCTTCTGCTGAACAGTGGCGCTGCTAACATTGTGGATGAAAAGTTCTTGTGGCTGCCAAGGTGATCAAGACCGCAGTGAAAACTGGCTGGAGATCTGCAAGAGCATCCCTTCCAAACAGCCTTCAAGAAAGAAAAATCCATACAGAAAAAAAAACCTGACACCTCTGTTGCTTTGTTGTGGTTCTCTGGTCCTGGGCAGGTGGCAGTTGTGACTTAGGTATAAGGAGGGTCCTTTTAAATCTATCTATTCGTATTAGTACAAATGACTAATGCTATTATTTTTGCACAGGATTGTTATTTAAATGTCAAAGGTAGCAATTCTAGACCAAGCAGTCATGCTGTGACTCAGTCTAGGTAAGCACTGGGGAGGCTTTAAAGAAAAGGGGAGTTGGTAGCTAACTTCAAGTAATGCACTGTGAGGCTTTGATAGCTGTGGGGTGTGTTACTGGTCTGTATCCTTCAGCATTTCCTTGTAGCAGCTACAGCCCTGAGGAGGTACATGGGGTGAGGCTCGGAAATCATACTGCCGGGAGGAAGCTCTTGTGGAGCTAGGAGAACTAACTGTAAGATCCCAACAAACTTGTGTTACTCAGTACAAAGATACTGTTCGAGCAGCCAGAGCTCAGGTCAGGAAAGCTAAGGCACGGCTGGAATTGAATCTGGCCAGGGACATTAAAGGGAACAAGAAGAATTTCTTCAGGTATATCAGTGAGAAAAGGAGGACTAGGGAGAATGTGGGACCCTTACAGAAGTAAAATGGAGAGCTGCTGACAAAGGATATGGACAAGGCTGAGGTGCTCAATGACTTCTTTGCCTCTTTGCCGTCTTCAACGGCAGGGGCTCCAACCACAATGTCCAAGTTCCAGAGGGTAAAAGTAAGGACTGGGAGAAGGAAGATCTGCCTACTGTAGTAGAAGATCACGTTCCAGAGCTCCTAAGGAATGTGAATGTGCACAAGTCCATGGGGCCTGACGAGATCCACCCATGGGTCCTGAGGGAACTGGCAGATGAAGTTGC
>WBNM01023385.1:0-74707 GCA_013399055.1 Ramphastos sulfuratus | reverse complement strand
AGGGCCATGAAGATGATCAGAGGGCTGCAGCAGCTCTCCTATGAGGACAGACTGAGAGAGTTGGGGCTCTTCAGCCTGGAGAAGAGAAGGCTTCCAGGAGACCTTAGAGTAGCCTTCCAGTATCTGAAGGGGGCCTACAGGAAGGCTGGGGAGGGACTATTTATAAGGTCTTGCAATGACAGGACAAGGGGCAATGGGCTTAAACTGGCAGAGGGAAGATTTAGACTAGATGTTAGGAGGAAGTTCTTTCCAGTGAGGGTGGTGAGGCACTGGAACAGGTTGCCCAGGGAGGTTGTGGCTGCTCCCTCCCTGGAGGTGTTCAAGGCCAGGTTGGATGAGGCCTTGAGTAACCTGTGCTAGTGGGAGGTGTCCCTGCCTATGGCAGGGGGTTGGAACTAGATGATCTTTGAGGTCTCCTTCCAACTTCACCATTCTATGATAAAAGTATTTGACATTCATTTGCCCACTGGAAAGTAAATAAAGAGATGGAAGTTTTCTGTCCATTCTTGGAGAAACTGAGCTGTAAATTCTGCTTTTTGGCAGCTATGCCAAGAGCAGCAACTGAGATGAGTGCTACAGAGAGATAAAACTCTCTTCTGACTGACTGCCTTCACCAAATGCTGGGTAGGTATGCAGAACTAGTGAAAGCTCCTGGGAAGCGGTTGTGTGGGAGGCCAGGGACTGTATTACTCCTTGTGGTGGAGGAGACACTTTTGGGAGCTCCATGCCTACCTCTGTAACACTGAACACTGGCATTTCCCACAGACTGAGATCATAGGAGTTGCTTGGGCTGATGTGGGGAAGGAGAGACCATGCAGGGAGTGGCTGATACTTGAGTTCTGCTGAAATGTCTGTTTTTGTCAGAAAAATGCAGGCTAGAAATAATTATCATGTTATATGTTTATTGTTCCTTACAGTTTTTAAGGTGCAGGTCTGTACTAATTGTTACAAGTTAATAAATCTGATGCATCTTTATACCAGCTGTTTTCATCTCCTTGTGCTCTGCTAAGCCATTCTTCTCCGAACCAAGGGGAGCCAGACTGTGATAATGTGCATCCTACCTCCTTCCCTACTCTGTGTGCACACAAACTGCGTATTTTTCTTGAGAAGTGGCAAATTTGGGTCACAAGTTCAGCAGTTAAAATGATGATTTTACCACATCCTCCTCACACAGGAAGCTTATCATCTTTTTTTAAAAATAAGTTGAGTCCTTCAGATTTTGTCAAAACAAAAAGCAAAGCGAGCTATTTAAAGCTGCAAAGAGGTTTGGAGCCTCAGATCATCACTTTGCGACTTTGTCTTACAGTGCATATGTTTAAATTAAAGTGAAAGGCTTTCAGTCTTCTCCTGGCCCAGAAAAAAACAGTTTCTTACACTCACGACCTGTGGTGACAGTCAGGAAAAAACATTATTTTCCCCATTATGTTAAGAAAGAGTTATAGGTTTTTTTTCTTTAGTATCTGGGTTGGATTTTTCCAAGAGAGGATTATTTCTTCTTTTAAAATGTGTACAGTACCAACTGATCCAGCTGATAACTGTTTCTCACTGTAAAGCATCCAGGCACATTTAGAGAAATGGTGGCAGATACTGACATTGTAACTGCAAGACTGTAACTTGCGCAGTGGTACTTGAGGGAAAGGACACAATCAATCTGCTAAGCAATGTGGATGCTCAGTAGCAAGGAGTGGGAGCTACTGACTGTTGTTAGATGAAAACAAATGAGAGACCTTGCTCATAATGTACTAAGAGACCTAAAATGTGCTGTGCAAGTTACAAGCACAGTGTAAAGCATGTTTAAAAAACAAAAAACTCCAAAACCGCAAAAGTGTTTTGTTTAAACATGAAATAATGAATTTCTCATGTTCGGACTCAAGCAGTCATCTTGACAATCAATTTTGTGTGATCAGTTGTTATTCCTGTTATTAATATATCAGCAACACCACTTTACCTTTCAGATACTTCAACTGCACAGAGCAGGCCTTTAGTGCTTGTATTGTGAAGTGGCAAATACTTGCAAGTATCATGTGGCCTGAAATTAGAAGACTTCTATTTTCATGCTGAAGTAATGCATTATTTCAGCATATATCCTTTGAGCAAACAGTGTTGAATGGAATGATGGACAGTGTGTGACAGGCAACAAAACAATGAAAGATGGAACCTTCTGAGGATCTGTATGTTATGGTGTGATTGTTATTAAATAGGAAAATAACCTGCTTACTGATGAGGAATACTGATTTTGTCTTTGTTCTCTTGTAGGAATGTTCACCCTTGCAGAAGTTGCATCGCTCAATGACATCCAGCCAACCTATCGTATCTTGAAACCATGGTGGGATGTATTTATGGATTATCTAGCTGTTGTTATGTTAATGGTTGCCATTTTTGCTGGAACCATGCAGCTGACCAAAGACCAGGTGGTCTGCTTGCCTGTTTTGCAGTCTACTGTAAATTCAAAAGCACAACCTGGCGTGTCAGGGAAGGCTGACTTTACCACTGTTGAAACAACCACTGGTCAAGGAGAAGACATGTCAATGAGAACGGTTTCCTTTGGAAGTGCACCTACTGTAACAACTGATGTACCTCTGAGCAGATCTGCCTCTTCTCAGTCTCAACCCACTGAATCAGGCCAGGAGCTGAAGAAGGAGCTGAAAGATTCTTTAGGCCGTAAAACAAATCTGGATTTTCAGCAATACGTATTTATTAACCAGATGTGCTACCATTTGGCTCTTCCGTGGTATTCAAAGTATTTTCCCTATCTGGTTCTCATCCACACTATCATTTTAATAGTCAGTAGCAATTTTTGGTTCAAATATCCCAAGACTTGTTCAAAAATTGAGCATTTTGTGTCTATATTAGGGAAGTGCTTTGAGTCCCCATGGACTACAAAAGCATTGTCTGAAACAGCATGTGAAGACTCGGAGGAGAACAAACAGAGGTTAACTGGTGCCCAGTCCCTGCCCAAGTACGTTTCCACTAGCAGTGATGAAGGAAGCCCGAGTGCCAACACTCCCATGATAACAAAGTCTGGCTTCAAATTTTCAGCTGACAAGCCCATGATTGAGGTTCCCAGTGTCACTATTTTAGATAAGAAGGACGGAGAACAAGCCAAAGCACTGTTCGAGAAAGTCCGCAAGTTCCGTGCTCACGTGGAAGACAGCGATCTGATTTACAAGCTCTACGTTGGCCAGACTATCATCAAGACTGTCAAGTTCATATTTATTCTCTGCTATACTGCAAACTTTGTCAACACTATTAGCTTTGAACACATCTGCAACCCCAAAGTGGAACACCTGATTGGCTACACGCAGTTTGAGTGTACGCACAACATGGCTTACATGTTGAAGAAGCTGCTTATCAGCTATATTTCCCTCATTTGTGTCTATGGTTTTATCTGTCTCTACACGCTCTTCTGGCTCTTCCGAATACCTCTGAAAGAATATTCCTTTGAAAAGGTCAGAGAAGAGAGTAGCTTCAGTGATATTCCCGACGTCAAAAATGATTTTGCATTTCTCTTGCATATGGTAGATCAGTACGACCAGCTGTATTCTAAGCGATTCGGCGTCTTTTTGTCTGAGGTAAGCGAGAACAAGCTACGGGAAATCAGTTTAAACCACGAATGGACTTTTGAAAAGCTGCGGCAGCACGTTTCCCGCAACGCCCAAGACAAGCAAGAGTTGCACCTCTTCATGATGTCGGGGGTCCCTGATGCAGTGTTCGACCTGACTGATCTGGATGTTTTGAAACTCGAGCTGATTCCTGAAGCAAAGATCCCAGCAAAAATTTCTCAGATGACAAATCTTCAGGAGCTTCATCTGTGCCACTGCCCTGCGAAGGTCGAGCAGACTGCCTTCAGCTTCCTCCGGGACCACTTGAGATGCCTTCATGTGAAATTCACAGATGTTGCAGAAATTCCCACGTGGGTGTATTTGCTCAAAAACCTCCGTGAATTGTACTTGATAGGCAACTTGAACTCTGAAAACAATAAAATGATAGGGCTTGAATCTCTCAGAGAGTTGAGACACCTTAAAATTCTCTATGTGAAGAGCAATTTGACCAAAATTCCCCCCAATATCACAGATGTGGCGCCACATCTGACGAAGCTAGTCATTCTGAATGATGGCACTAAGCTCGTGGTACTCAATAGCCTTAAGAAAATGACTAATGTTGCGGAGCTGGAGCTGCAGAACTGTGAACTGGAGAGAATCCCCCATGCCATCTTCAGCCTCTCTAACTTACAGGAACTGGATTTAAAGTCAAATAGCATACGCACAATTGAAGAAATCATTAGTTTCCAGCACTTAAAAAGATTGACTTGTTTAAAGCTGTGGCACAATAAAATAGTTAACATTCCTTCCTCCATCACTCACGTAAAGAATTTAGAGTCTCTCTATCTCTCCAATAACAAACTCGAATCCTTACCAGCTGCAGTGTTCAGTTTACAGAAACTTAGGTGTTTAGATGTAAGCTACAACTCAATCGCATTGATCCCGGCAGAAATAGGTTTGCTTCAAAACCTGCAGCATTTCTACATCACAGGAAACAAAGTCGACACTTTGCCAAAACAGTTGTTTAAATGTGTTAAATTGAGGACTTTGTGTCTGGGACAAAACTGCATTACCTCAATCCCAGATAAAGTTGGTCAACTGTTGCAGCTGACTCATCTGGAACTGAAGGGAAACTGCTTGGAGTATCTGCCAGCCACTCTGGGGCAGTGTCAGCTTCTCAGGAAAAGCGGGCTCGTGGTGGAAGATCACCTCTTTGACACTTTGCCCTCAAAAGTTAAAGAGATGTTGAATCAAGACACAAGCATTCCTTTTGCTAATGGGATTTAGGCCGAGGTGAAATGCTTGGTAGCTGACTTCCAAATGGCAAATGCTGAGAAGTATGGCAGTTGTCGAGACCATGCATTTCAGAAAGCAGAGTTCCTTGGAAGGCAGGACTACTAGCAGGATTAGAAGAGGTGTAACTGAGTGTTCGATGTTTGCAGTGTTTTAAAAGATTATTTCCAAAATTTTTGAAAAGATAAAGAACCTTAATAATCTCAATTCTTTTTTCCTTAAATTGTTTGTAACTTGGATGCTGCCGCTTTTGAATGTTTACAAATTTGCTTGCCTGCTTAAAGTAAATGATTAAATTGACCTTTTCTTACTATGCAAGTTATTCCTTAAGGTCTGGATTTACTTTAGTGCATTATGGGGGGAAAAATGAGGACAAATGTTCTTTGTGGTATAGTTCTAACAGCACTTGAAACACATGTCGATGTGTGTTGTTAGTGTTTAGCCATTCTCAGCAAATGAAACCAGTTTGGCTGTGCTTTTGAACTGCACCAGAACCACCATTTCCCTGCATTAAGGTATGTGGTTAGCATCAGGCCAAGTGTCTTTGCCTTCGTTCCTCATTCTCAAGGCCTCATGTTGTTGGATGAGGTTCCTTCTGTGGTCCAGTGTGTTTTCCTTCACACCTGCAAAGACTGGTCTCATTCCCGCAGCTGGTCTCCCCCTCAGCTTCCATAATGTCCCTCTGTCGCACACAGCAGTGGGTGGTAAAAGGGAGAATACTGCCACTTGGCTTTCCAGTTGGGGATAGTTTTGATATTTGAACTGTTTTGCAAGGTGACTTTGAAAGCCATTAAACACCAAGTGACTTTACTACTCATGTGTTGCCCCTCTTCTGAGTTTTCATCTGGGAAATCTAAGGCATTTTATGAGTTGGTGATTGTTTTATTTCGCAGCCCGTGCTTAAGAACTGGTGCATCTGCTCCATTTACTGGAGTAATGACAGAGACATAAGAGGTACGATTACCGAAACAGGACTTAGCTTTATCACCTATTGTGGGATGTCTTCCACACTTGGACTTTAACCATAGTACCACTCTTCTTCCCCCACCCCAGCCCAAGTAGTTTGATGTTTTTGAATACTTATGCACTATTAGAAAACCCTCTGTGCCAGATAAAGTAAAAAGCAGACAGCATTAAGCGTGGGATTTTTTTTTTCTTTTTTCTTGAAGTGTTTTGTTTTTTTTTCAAACTGAGTTTGCATTGCCAGAACTATTAAAGAAATATAATCCGTTAAATCTGCAGTATCATCAGTTGTAAATCTTGGCCATTTACATTCCATGTGTGCAGAAAAGAAGTACTATGCTGGGAGATGATTACATGATTACTCATGGTTTAAACACAATTCCCTATTGTAGTGTGGTCAGGACTGAACTAGTCTGTAGTTCAAGGGACTGTTGTTCTCACACAGAAATCCTCATGCACAGTGATTTCTGCTGTAACTTCACCAGAGCTGCCATGACTTAGACCACTATTAATGACGGGATAGTTTAAGCCTAGGGGCATTGAGCAGTCGGGAACATTTCAAATACTGCTCTTCAAATCTTGCACATTTTATTGTTAATCATTTACTGTTAGTCATGCCGGGAGGACTGTTCTCAGCTGTAGGTAGCAGTCTCTGAATACATACCTGCATTGTAAGTTTATGTATACCAGAAGACCAGTTTATGAACAGTGATTTTCCCACTTTGGATGAGAGTGCAGTCTGTTTCCTACTTGCCAGCAGGTAGTAAACTTGGGATGTTGACAGTTCTGCAACAGCAAGTCACAGGTTTGAGAGAATACTTGCGGTTACTGATGTGTCCTCCACTGGGAAACTTAGTGCTAACCCTCAGAATTTTTTTTAAGTAGAAGTTAAGGCTGCAGTGGACTTTTTTTTAAAAAGAAACTCATATGTTTGTTTTTTGCACATAGATCACTTTACAAATGCTGGACTATTGATTATTTAGAAGAACTGTGGAATATACTATTGATGTATGCTTTGTATTTGCTGTTGAGTGTCATTTCAACTTCCAGGAAGTTGTGTGTAGGAGGGAGGAAGAGTGGAGGATGACAAAGTAATTAAAATATCTAGACAAATAGATGGGGTGTTTTTCATCTTTGTGTCTTATTTTAATAGCAGAGTCACACAGAATGTGACCGTGGATTGATCCGTCTTTTAAAAGCTTTTATTTTTTTTTGTGTTTCTGCTACTGTCCCTACTGATGTTCAAAAATAAACCCATGTCCACGTCATACGAGTACAGTATACATAATTTAGACCACTGTTTTGACTATTTATTAGCCAGTTGTACTTCTTTAGACAACTTCTCCAAAATAAGTATGTGTTAATTTCAGGCTTGTGATGCTTGCTCAGCATAAACTTGATTGTTTTTAGAAGAGCTTTCTTACAGTGAGGTGGAACTGCCCCATCCAGCCCCATGTTACCACCCCCCAGTCCTTCCTCTTCTTTGTGACTGTTCATAATGTTCCTATTTCCTGTGTCAACTGACACAGTCTTGCTTTAATTTCTTCAAAGTTCATCTCTTTTCTGTGTAAGGCATGTGAAATATATTTTGCATTTCTATTTGATTTAATAAATAAGATGTTTATATCTTCCTCTAATCTTTTTTTGGCTTTTTTAATGAGTAAAAGTGTGTTTGCATAGTTATTTTGAGTAACTTAGCTAAATTTGTTCTACCTATAATCTAAGAAGGAAGAGGTATGAGTTGCTGCTCCTACTAAATCCTATAGTTTCTAACTAGAATACAGTACACTAGGATAGATTTTTATTATTATTCATACACATAATCTAAATGACCTATGACTGTTTTTATTTGGCTGATAGAGTTTCACAGAATATATGTATGGCCCTGAAAGAAAAATTACTATGTTCATTCAAATGAGAGGAAGTAGGAAATTGACCTTGCTACTGTAACACTGTGAAGATCCTTTAGTTTCCTAATAATTTGTCCTTTTGAAGATGCTTCCTGTGATGCAAACAGCTGTAGATGTCCAGAGCTGGAATCAGGCCTCTGGGTGTAAGGGAGGATGCTGACACTCATGAAATGCTCTCTGCTGCTAAATAAATGGCTTTGCAGTCCTGGGTTGCCCTCTCTGGTAGCAAACAGGGAAGCCTAGATACTCTTTAACTCCTGGATTTTTCTTTTAAATAAAAATAAACTGTTACGGAAATAGCTTTTTTTTACATTGTTTTCATGGATGGGCACAGAAATGGTGGTGCACAGTTACATGAAGGCAATGGGCTGGACTGTGATTCCTTTACTTTGTCAAGTTAAACAGATGAGGTGCTCCCACAGCTGTGGTGTTGGCTGTCATTCTGATTTCTTGTGCAAGCAGATTTTAGCTTTTGGCCTTCACGGTCCTCAAGACAGGTTACTGTGCAGCAACCTGACAGTCCTGGGTGTAACTCTTCTCTGCAACTTGTTGCGAACATAAAAAAATGATGCTTCTGTCAGGTCTGTGGGATGTCAACCTGTGAGGGTGCTGAAGATAAGAACAAAAGATTTGAATATGCTCAGGCACACCAGTGTTGATAGCAGAGCCATAGGGTACAGTGGCAGTGGGCTGAGGGTAGCTTACTTGGGCTGCTGCTGTCTGGTGTGATGGGATCATTGCCTGTGCACCTAGCCATGAAAGTAACACTGAGCACAGCACTACTCTTCATGCCAAAGCGTGGAGGAAAACTAAACCTGTAATTTGAGACTACTTTGGTTTTGGCACAACCTTCTCACCTAGGAAGAAGGACATTAAAAAGATTTCAATTTCCTGTCGATAAGCTGGGGATTCTTTTACGGAGATCAAATGCATGAATGATTATGAGAAACAAATCCTGTAGGAATGAGGTCATGTAGAAAGATGCAAGAGGCACAGGCAGTCTCCTCGTTTGCTGCATGGCAGAGCCCTATCAATCCATTTCTAATATGTGATTCCAGAAAAAAAAAATGTAGACAGCAAACTATAATAGTGAACTATCACAGTCAGGACTAGAATATATTTCAAGATGTCTTTAAGTCTGCCACCCTGCCTCATGCACAAAAAAAGGTTCTAATTCATTCTTGCCAGATGTTTGGCAAGATGTGGGGATGGGTTAGACAATGATGGAGATTTCAGCCTCTTTAGGCAAGCTGTTTCCTTATTCATCTTCCTCACTGAAGAAACACAGTTGCCAGACAGCAACTGCTGACGTATCATTTTAGTCTAAGCCAAACAATTAGAAATGTATTAACCTATTTGCTTGAAGAAGTGCAGATTGGTTTCTACACAGAAGCATTGCGTCCCAACAATTTGGAGGGATTGAAGTTTGGGATTCCCTTGAGAAGAGCTCTGAGACAGCTAGCAGCAGTTTGGTGCAAAAATTTAGTGCAAAAAGTTGCATCCTCCAGTGACTGCAAGCTTGTCCATAACCATGGTGTCAATGCAATTAGGGATGGCGCCACCTCATCTTAGGCTCTTGGTTGACATCCTTGCCCTTGGAAAGCCTGTGTGGGCTGTTTGTTCAGAAAGACATTTTGTGAAGGCATTCAAATAAAACATTTCTTGAGCAAGTTTGCTTTGGAACCTGCAAGATGATCCTTACAATATCTGTAGCATTCTTAAACTTGGCATCAACCCCTTGTCTCCCACTGAATTGATAAAATTACTCTACAAACTACTGATTAGCATGCAGAGTTTCCCTAAATGATTGGCAATTCTAGCACTAGAGAAGAGCTTCCAGTTCAGGCTGTCCACTTGTGCTTGTACAGTGTGTTCAGCACTTAAACCAAAGACATCAGACATTGATGTTGCAAAACCCTGCAGGCATGTGCTGTGACCAATTTCCCAGGGCAGCAAATCATTGCCCATGCTACTAAAGGGAGGGAAAACTGTGTTATTGAGTGCAGTTGTTTCTGTAGCAAAGACGAGGCTTTAGAATTAAGGTCAGAAAAAAATTTTCCAAGCTGATTGCAAACACGAACCCATTTCCGTGATAAAAGTCATGAGAGATGTCATTTCTGGCAGAGAGATGCTGAAAATAGTTTCTGTAGCTCAGCCAGGCATGTGTGCAGAAGTGGCAACTCTTTAATGCTCATCAACACAATACAACTCAAGTGAAGATCTTTCAAACCACATGCACTGGAGTTTGGCCAGGCTGCATCTCTCTCCCCTCCCTGAAGAGAACAGCCCCTAAGCTCTTTTGCAGTTACTACAGCCAGGACCTTTGTTCTATCTTGCCTCCAACAGCATGTTGCCCCTTGATGCTGGAGGTAATGTAGGGTTATTGGTTTAATAATGACTGTTTGGGAAGAATGCCACTTCTAAATTAACACCACAGTTGCTTGCAGGAAGTCTTCCAGCACAGAGCAGGTCTGTTCCCATAAAATGAACGTGTTGTGCCCATAAACAATAAAATCTTAAGTTGGGATTTGGTTGCATAGCCCACTAGAAATAAATTAATGAACATGCTGCTGTTCTGCTAACCAGTTTGGAGTAATTCTGCTGCTTTGGGTGGTTTGCAAAAGTGGATTTTAAGACCTTTTCCATCATGTAGTCCTGCAGTGTCTCTGGGGCCAATGTTGCTGGCCTGGAGCACACTGGTTTGCCCTATAAGGTGTTGCCAGAGCTGTCTTGGCAGCGTTAAGGTAAGAGAAGGTCTGGGTGTTGTGGCTCCTGCCAGCACCTTGTGGAGGCTTCTTTCTGGGGCAGCTTCCTAAGGCATGGATGGAGTGGGTCCAGAGGAGAGCCATGAAAATGATCAGGAGGTTGGAACATATCTGCTATGAAGATAGGCTGAGGGAGATGGGGTTGTTCAGCCTGGAGAAGAGAAGGCTCCTAATAATGGCCTTCCAGTACCTGGAAGGGGCCTACAGGAAGGATGGAGACTGTTCATAAAGGCTTGTAGTAATAGGCTGAGGGGCAATGGTTTTAAACTAGGGAAGAGTAGATTTAGATTGGATGTTAGGAAAAGGTTCTTTACCCTGAGGGTAGTGGAACACTGGAACAGGTTGCCCAGCAAGGCAGTTCAAGCCCCAATCCCTGGAGATTCATAGAATACCAGGCTGAAAGGGAACTCAAGGATCATCTAGTCCAAGCGTTCAGGATAAGAATATAGTTTAAATAAAACGGCCCAGCACTCTGTCAAACTGGGTGTTGAAACATGTTCAGAGTGGGCTTGGCAAGGCTCTGGGCAACCTGATCTGGTTGAGGATGCTCCTGCTTACTTGCAGAGGGGATTGGACTACATGACTTTTGGAGGTCCCTTCCCACCTAAACCATTGCATGATGCTATAATGCATCGTCTATGAGAGATGCCACATGAGATTGTGTCCTTAACTACAAAGGGAATGCTATTGTGTGTGACCTAGGGCCAAACAATGTGCCTGAAGGATAGTGATTGTGATAATAGGACAAAATGCAGAACAAAGACAAAAAGTAAGGGAATAAATAATCCTGAGAGGAGGTAGAGCCACCAGCTCCAGCTTGAAACATCAGAAGTTTTAGACAGCCAGCGTAGAATCTGGGGTGAAAATTACAGCTGTTCCTGCCTAGAGCCAGGCTCAAACCTTCAGGGCACGCTATGGCCTTTTTTCTTTTTTTTCTTTTTTTTGTTTTGTTTTGTTTTTTTGTTCTTTACTTCTGTTCCCTGTCTCTCAGACAAGGCCTTAGGATACCTGTGCAGCTGCTGCTTGTGCCCTGTCCCTCCCTTCCTGCTCCCAAGCAACCATCTGCGATAAGCTGGTCCCTGCATAACTGTTATCGCTTATCCTAGTGTGGCCATACTGGGGCTGCTCCCCCTGTCCTGGCTGCATGCTTGGAGTGCTCTGCGGGGAAAGCCCTGGCACTATCATGGGCTGTAGTCTAATCTTGGAGCTGCAGCTTACCCTCATGAAGGGATTCTCCCTTCTTCAGCTGGCAGGCAATACCCAAGTCTGGTAGAGCCCTGCCAGCTCCAGGTTTGCTGAATGGAAGTGCTTCAGAGCAGGTGATGTTGGGGCTGGAGAGCTCCTGTCTACCTCCGGTTCTCACACACAGCCTGAGAGAACTGCATGCTTCCTGCAGCTCTCCAAGGAGAGGATTTTCATAACATCCTTAAGTCATGATTTTGATGGATATCCTCCCAGCTCCTGCTGTTGCATGTTCTGACAGTCTCTCCTGTTTTTGCTGGAAACAGGGTTGTGTGTTTCTTACCCTGTTCCTAGAGGATGTAGTGAACACCTGATGATTGTTGCAGCTCTGTCTGCTTCTTCATTACCCTTTGAGATTTGGTTGTGTGTTTTTTTTTCTCTGCCCCAGCTTAAACCCCTTCCATTGGCACTTATTTGTGTATTGCTTGGGTGTGTTTGCTTTATAACTCCTGCTGCTCTCTCCTCAATCCTCTCAGTTTATCAAGTCTAGTAAAATTAATGGTGTCTGTAATAGGATGTGTGCCCTGGGATGAGGTCAGAGTAAAGTGACTGACCCTGGGGACAAGCAGCCAGAATGAGACTTCCCAGGGGCAACAGGGTTGTGCTATGCATCTGCATTGCTCAACTCTCCTGCTTGACTTTCCTGAGCAACTTGCCCTGGAGAAAACCAGAGCCAGCTAGCATGGTCAGACCCATGAGAATGAGATATGTTTTTAGCCATCCTTGTACTAAAATCTAGATAAGTAAATTGGCTTTAAAACGGAGTACATTATACAGGTTTGAGGTGGCATTGTCCCTGCAAGCTATCAGATACGTGGATGAAGAATTCACAAACTTATTATTTGGAAAAATCCCTCAAACTTTCAAAGTTATTTGTTTATGGCTGAGTGTGTGTCCCTCTCACTGCAAGTTTCAGCCCTCACACAGAGCATGGGTGTTTTCCCCAGTGCCTTCTTTCCTACACAGAGGTCAGCTCCAGGAGTCCCAATAGGCATTGCATAAGAAGCCTTAGTGTATCCTTTCAGAGACCATTCTTTCAGTTTAGGACCAGTAAAGCTGATGGGCTGCAGTTTTGAACTGAAACTGTATGGAAGAGACCTTAATTAAATATTTTTTTCTGAAGTAATTAAAAGACTGCAAAATGATCATGTAGACAGCAATGCTGCACCACAGTTTGAAACCTGCTTTTCTTCTCCCTGTCAGGAAGTCAAGCTAAGAGGGGTCACCTCTTCCCCAGCAAAGCAGGGGAAAGTGCACTCCCAAGTGGGGTATCTCTGCAGGACTTGCCCCACTGAAAAATTACACCCACAGTGCCAGGTAAGTGCATCTTAAAAGAAAGGCATTCCAGGTTGCTATCCCACCTAGACAAGTTCCTGGTGCCTGGGGTGCTTTGTTTATCTCTGTGCTTGCATTGATCAGCCTTAGCAACGTGTTTAACTCTGAATATATTCACTTAACTAAATGCTTGAAACATTCATTATGGGGCTACTAATTGCTGATTCCCTCGGAGGAGCTCAGCAGCAGACAGTGGAGTGTGAAATGCTGGTGAACAGCCAGGGTGGGACTCGGAGGGTCCCAAAATGAGCATTTTAGCTTTACAGTCTGCTGCTGTCACCCCACCGTACCGAGAAATGGTTGGCTTTGAGGAGACCTCAGATCTGGCATTACTGCAGTTTTGTTAGGCTGTAATCAGTGCTCCTTGAAAGCCTGAAGGGTTGCTGCTATTATTAGCAAAATGCTGGCAGTGTGTTAGCCCTGTGGAAGACTTAAGTTCAAAGGAGCTTAAAGGTTGAACAGACAAACACAGACTGCACCTAGGCACTTAGTTATAAAACTATGGCAGTTCTCTGCAATGTGGGAAAAGGTGTGTAGATACTGGTTCTCTTGTAATCATGCACTTAGCAGCTAGTGGACCTCTGTGTGAGCTACTGCTCCTTGCTGTATGAGAGTGGAGCAGGCTGGGACAACTGGAACAGATTCTCTGTGCTGGGATGTTCAGCAGGGCTGGGCAGGTTTACAAGGACCTGGCATAAAAATGCCCTGTACCCCAAGGCCATTGGCCCTCAGCAGCCCTGCAAGGCTGGCTCTGTTCCTGTGGGTAGCTGTGATTAAAGATCTTGGGAAAGAAAAGCAACTCTAAACACTCCTTTAATACAAAAGTATTTTGGTGTGGTGCTGGTATTGAGGTTTGCAGCTGAGAAACTCCTTGCTGCAGGATATTAGGGATGCTATGAGTTTTCATAGTCAGAAGAGAATACAAAGGAAATTAATGGGAGAGAATTCCAGGGAGGATTAGTGAATACATGGAAACCACCTCTGCCATGGCATGGCCCTGGCTTTTGCCCTAATTTTCCTATTATCTGCAACACCTCTTTTTGCTGCTGTCAGAACGGGTGGCTCTCAGTGTTTTGATGGAAAGCAAATGGCCACTATACAAGCCTCCTTCCTCCCCTTGAGATGTGCCTCACCTGTGGCATATGCTCACTCCCCAGAGCACAGCAGCATGATTGCTAGTCATGGGAATGGTTTTGGTTCCTTCAACATCACAGCTTTATTGTGGGCTGCTTGGGATAGCTTTCTGTTACAGAAAAACTAATTTCTCTGTACTCTTTGCACTCATTTTTGTCCATCCGCCATAGCACATAGTCACTTGGCTTTTTCCAGACCAGTCTGTGGTGTTGTTTGGAAATGGAGGGACCATCTCCTTGAAGGGAAGACGTATTATTCCTTGTTTAAAGGTACAGCCTTTGATAGATACTTCTCTGGTCATGTCACAAACAGGCCCAGACTGCAGTATGTACCACATCTGTGCACCTTTGTGCTGTTCAGAGGGCTGGCAGCAGCCTCTTTCTTTTCTGCCTTGTGCAAGATGCTCTATCATTTTCTAGTTCCTGAGCTGTCTCAGGCTGGCTACAGACTGGGTTCCTATACAGAAGACAAGGAAGGAGTTTAAGGCACAACTGACAGAGGATACTTGAGTCCCGTACCTGCTTGCACAGGGCCTTGAGGGACTGCCAGATACCCTCTGTCCTCTCTGACTTGTGCCACAGACACCAAGAGGAGAGGGAGGGACAAATGGCTGATGCTTGGCTTTTGCTGATTTTGTGTCTCCAGAGCACTGTGTCCAAAATGACCCAGGTAGGGCTCCTCCATTTCATCTGCCTGCTGGGGTTCCTGCTACATTTTGGAGCAGTGTGAAGTGAGCATTTTGGAGCTCTTTGAAGCTGACTTTCAAATACAGAGGTATTTCCAGCCTGTGCAGAGTAGGGTAGCGCTCGCTGTTTCCTGAAGTAGTTGCCATGTTTCGAGATGCAACTCTTGTTTACTTTTATGAGTTCTCACATAAAGGCAGTGGCTAAATGACTGTCAAGGGCCAGGATGGTGGAAATCTGTTTCTAATGTTGCAAAGTTGAAGTCAGGCATAGCTGGTGCAATTCTTGTGGTGATTACAAAGAATTTGGAATTGGTCTAAATGCATCACAAAAAGCAAAGAAATCCTGCAGTTCAGTGCACTGTGTGCAGAGCTGTCCTGCCTCTTCACCTCTTAGCATCCAGAACTCTGTTATATAAAGGACAGGGTTAAATGAACTCCTGTGGAATCATCTTCCAAAAAAACTGGGATGCTTCTCAGAGCTTGATCGCTAGCTGGGGTAAAGGTGCACTCTTTCTACCTTGACATCTCTTAGTGGACTTTCTTCTGTTCTCAGAATGTTTATTCTTGATTCCTTTGGCATCAAAATGATTCAAAGCTTGCTTTTTTTTCTAGATGCCTCTTGTGAAAACTACACACTCAAGCTATTGTGCATAGGAGCTTTGATTTCAACCTGATAAAAGCTGGACAGCAATCTCTGCAGTCTCTGTTTTCTCTTCCCTGAGACTGGAGTTTTACTTGCATTTTGAGTGTTGTGTTTGTTTTGGTTTTTCTGTTTGTTTGTTTCTTTTTGTTTTGGTGATTTTGTGGCCTTTTTTGGGGGGGGGTATAATGGAGGGGTAATTAATTAGCATGAGATGTTATTTTTTAAAAAATTAATATAGTTTATTATTTTTTGATATTCAGGAGTCTCACCCCCCTGACCACTGATTTTAATAATAATCAGGTTGTTCTGCAATGGTCATGGAAACATTATACAAAGGAATAACTAGATCTAGAAGTAACTAGCAAAAATATATATACATTAATTGAACTGGAAGAGAAGGTTCCTGCGGTCAATACAGCGCGTGCGGTTAATTATACTGCTTACCCACTAGATGGACTCAAGGAGCTCCTTTCTGCTTATGGCAGAAGGCCTCTGGAGAATTACTAGAGGCTTTAAGTATTTACTCACAAAAATTATTTCCTGACTCACGAGGCTACCTACAGCTACAGACAGTACACCAAACCCTTTCAGGGGGTTCTGTTGATGTCAACTGCTGAGGCTTCTGATTCTTTCCAGACTTCACAGGATGCCAGGGAAAGGAGGCAGACTATCTCTGACCTTACCCTGGCTCCTCTGGACGATCTGTGTGCCTCCAGGACTTCTCACCTTGGCAGGAGACTTTCAGGTGTAGGCAGGATGTTTTGCAATGTGCAGTTTTGACACGATGTCACGCTGGCAAAGTAGGCCTATTGCGTGAAGGCATTTGAAGACTGTTCCTGGTAAACTCGAAGCAGGCAGGTTCCAAGCAGTTCAGCAGAGCTAACTTATAGCTTAGCAAAGCATAATGCTGCAGAAGGCAATGGCAGAATCACTGCCAGAAACAGAGAGCATGATAAACAGGAGCAATGGCAGCAGCAAGCAAGCATGAATACAACATCAGAGCATGCTGTTACTTGCTCATCTCTTTTGATCAATACAGCCCGAGACTAATGGGTCTTTGGACACAGAATAGCCAATCAGAATAGCAGTTAGCCAAGCTTGACTATATTAGGTGAAGCCATACGCTTGCTTTACCCAAATTTGGGAAAACACAGGCCTTGCACAAGGCAGGCACAAGCCAAGTGTGTGTACCTTGTTTACCACACAGCGTAAACAAGAGCAAAACAAGTCTGGGCAAGCCAGAGTCCTTAGGCTCAGTGGCTCCAGGCTCTTTGTCCTCTCTCCTGCAGTTGCTTCTCCCCAAAACAGAGAGAGGGAGAGCAGAACAACACGTCTGGGCAAGCCAGGACATGTTCAAGGCTATTCTGGCCTATTTAGGCCTACCAGGACAGGGCAGGATTTTTTTTTGGTTTTGGCAGAAATTTCTTTGTTACAGTCAGGCTGACAGTAGCCTACAACATTATTGATGACATATGGCATTTGGAGTGGTCTTTTGTATGTTTCTGAATACCAATTATTTCCCTGTAAGAAACTACAGGCTGTCCTGGAGCTACTGAAGTGAATCATTTGGGTGAATGCTTTTTTATATATATTTTGCTGCCAGTAAAAACTCTGGCGAAATCCTTCTTCCCCAGTAAAATCTGGTGCAAAACTTGTACTGCTTTGAAGGGACTGTTCTGCAGCAGCACCCTACCAGTATGTGGGGATAATTTTCTTCCTGAAAGGATTTTATTGTATCTTTATGCTAACTTTACCAGAAAAAGACACCCTCTACAATTTATAGAGCAGAGACCTCAGTCATTTTGGAGATGCTGCTATCCTTCATTGACTAATCTGCTGGTCTATTGAAACCACATACTTGTGGGGAACATTTCTGTGCCAGTCCTTCTCAATGGGCTGGTTGTGCAGGTAAGTGTTCAGTGCTGTAAGGGTTGCACAATCCAGTCCTTCAGCTTCTGTAAGAATATCCTTTGACAAGCTCTAACATCAGAAAAGTACCTGCAATAGTCTGTCTTTGGTGCAGTTCTCTTTAAGCAGTGAAGGACTGTGTGTATGGGATGTTTACCGGACAAATACCAGGGCTTCAAGCTTCTGCAGGTGAAACTACCTTTATTGATTTTCACTGTTCAAGGCATGCCAAGAGCAAATACAAATACAGTATATAATGTGGATCTTCAAATGCTATTTGAGAATAAATGTTTACAAGGACACAAGTAACAGGCAAAGAAATGTGCTTGTGGCTGAAAAGTTTCCAAGCTTTATGTTGTCCTTGTCTTGGGTGATGTGGTTCATCTAGGGAAACAGTAGTGAATTCCTGGCTAGTCAGCCCTACTGTTGTGCCTGGATCTAGAACTAGTCAGGGAGCAGGTTTAAGGCTGAAATTCAGCTAGTCATACCTTCTGTTTGCTCTGTGTTTTTCTGAAGCCTGAAGAGGAGGGCCAGCTGGTGATACTCGTTCTGGTGACATTGATAAGCAGACACCAGCCTGCTGGGAAAAGATCCAAGGCCATCAATTAATTTTCATTTTATATGCATCAGTTAGACAGTGAGAGTATTGATTTAATCGGAGACCTAGAATTGTCAAAGCCATGTCCACAGTTGCTGATATATAGCTCAGCTTTCCTTGTGACTTACAGCATTTGGTAAGTGGCTTTAAATGGACAACTTGTGTGTTTTCTTTGAGGGGAGAAACAGAGACACAGTTGCTCTGGCACAGCCCTTGCTAGGCTGGATGGACCCTGGGCAGATGGGACATTACTTTGGTTGTTGTGGTCAGTTTATGCATTTCTTTAACTTGCTGAAGGAAGCAGGCCTGACAGGGCTACAGAACTTTATAAACAACAGTCATTTTGTTTTCCACTGTCCTTATTCAGATCCTCAGGTGAACATAATCTGAGGACATGTGAAGCTTTGATTCAAACTCCCACATTCTACAGCTGACATTCTAGGTGACCCTGTCCCACATTTAATAGCAAACTAGTTTCTGTATTTTAAATAAATACATGGGGATCTCTGACCTTTTCACTGGAGGCCAACAAATATGCCAAGGGAGGGTGTGATCGTAGTGTAGGGTCATGATCTAGTGCTGCCTTTAATTTGGTTGGTCTGACTAACAGTGGCATGGATGTCAGCAAGGGATGCTGAAATTGTACATAAAATGTATGCAGAAAATACATTTCCAAATGTTGCTGAGATGACCCTGACTGCTCATACAGGAGCCCCACCTTTGCCTGCTAGTAGGTGTTTTGATTCCCTATGCTTCTGGTGCCAAGGAATTTTGCAAACTTTTGGTGTAATGTGGACACAATGTGGTATTGTGTGTTTGTTTGGGGTTTGTTGGTTTGGTTTTTTTTGTGTGGGTTTTGGGGTTTTTTTGTTTGGTTGGTTTTGGTTTTTTGTTGTTGTTGTTGTGTTTTCTTTTTTTTCTGTGACTGCCGCTTTTGCTCTTCTTCCTCTGGTATCTGTCTTGGAGACTTTTGGCATCTTAATTAAATCATGCAAAGGGGAGCCATTGCCAAGAGGAAAGGAAAAAGTGAAAAGCAATTATATAGTTTCCAGAAATAACATGGAAACCCTTTTTATTTCCTGTACTACTGAAAGCCTGTTCTAGTTGACTAAATTAAAATTGCTTGCAGTCATGCACTGAATAAACAATACATCAGTGCCTGCTAGGAACACCCACCTGTGTGGAATGCTCACCTGTACAAGCACTGGCACTACCATTTCACTGCTGTAGCCAGGGGTTTTTCAAGGGACAGACACTGGGGTGGCCCCTTGCAAATGCCATCTGATGAATTACACTTTTCTGAGGTGGTTGCAATCTCGGCCCTGCATCGGAATTCCACTGAACAAACACAATACAGGAAAACTTTCTTATGCATAATACAAGGAGAAAGCTAAAGCTGGTCTAGCCTGAGTCAATCCCTGGGGCAGCCATCTCACACGTGGTCTCTGAACCACATGGAGCTAGCCTTTGCATATGGGTGTGAGCTGAACAACCCGAGTGCTTGGGGGTGGTTTCAGGCTTTGCCCATGCTGTATCTCTTTCCAAACCCCAGTATTTTACATGCAGGAATGTGGCAAGAGGCAAGGCAGACTAATTGCTTTCTGGAGTGCTAATTCTGGTGCTCTGGGAATCTGGACCTAATGTTAAAATAGACATGTATGTTTGCATTTGGTTTTTTACTCTGAAAACCACACAAGCACATATCCCTCACACTGTACCTCTGTGCTAACTCACCTATAGTTGCTGGAGCCATAACTGGGAAAGGAGAGAGAAAAAGGAAGAGGCATACCTTAGCCAGAGGGAAGTTCCGGGTCAGAGCCCATAACAAAGCCCAGTTCCAGTGTCTGTGGCTGGAGGTGACTGGGATAGGTGATAAATGTCAACAGGAAGGAGAAATGTATACATTTCTTTTTTGTTTGAGTCCTGATCTGACCTTTCTGTCCCAGAATGCTTAACATAAGCCACATAGAAGAGAAAAAAGACAAATATTCACGGCTGCTTCCCACAGATGCCTAAGATACTTCTGTCCTTTGTGAGGGGAGTCTCACTGGTCAAGGAGGTGATTTCATTAACCCAGCAGGAGCTGAGGTTGTATGTCCCTTGACAGTAAAAGTAGGTGAAGAAAAATTACCTTTGAAGCCCCCATTATCCCCCAATGCTCACTTCTGCCCTTGCTCAGAAGGTCCTTTCAGGAGAGCTGATGAACCTTTTTGTGTGGCTGCACATAAAGTGGATGAAAGGATGAGACTTTAAAAAAGCCTTCAAAAGTAGGGTGGGGTTGTGCACCAGTGCAGAAAATGTGTTACATATCTTTATAAAGATCTATAAGGATGGTTAGATTACCTGCATTTAAAGTGCCCCTGGACTGGGACCATGGATTGGGACCATGAGTCTGGCTGGAACCAAGTGCCTAGGATGTACATGGTGCTGGAGTGTGGAGATGAGAGAAATCCACATTTCCCTGGGATTTTCAAGAGGCAGCCAGCACTGGCTTCAAAGTGCTTTCAAGTATTGTGGAGGAAATGTTGACAGACACTGCCATCCTCACACTGATGAATGTGCTCAGGCTGTGGAGAGCACTTCTAAATTCATACCAAGGCTTGACACCCAGAGTAATGAATGCAATGGAAGAGAAGAAGGAGGAGGAAGCAAAAGCTGTCATTTTCTGGACGAGTTGCTTTGGGCTCAGTAGAAGCAGGGGTCTCCGAGGCAAAGCCATGCCTCAGAGCAGGCAGAGTTACCAGGGCAGAAGTAATTTTTCAGACCCTGGAGTGAAGCTTCCCAGGGGAGAGATGGGGGGATGTGAGACTTGTGTCAGTGTCAAGCTTCTTCTCTCCCTGACATACTGTGAGCTGCTGCCCTGGCTGCTGAAGTGTGGGAAGGTGTAGGTTCCCTATGAAAGCAGTAACAAATATGCTACCATGTCCTACTAACTGCAGAGAGAGAAGGCCAGAGTGGACTGCCGTGCTGTGGCAAGGGTAAGTTTTCTGGTTTTGAAAAGCCCCCTTCATGGGGGATTGCTTGGAGCAGGAACCTTCCCATCTGGACCTCTGCTCTTCAGGCTTCTCTTCCTGTCTGTAGCAAGTTCATGGATTTGTCTATACTAACCATAGTCACAAGGGCTAGAGACCATGTTAGTAATCCTCAGCCATTTGAGCTACATGAAAAATGCATCCAGTGTTTATTTTTTCCCTCTAGAAGACTACGTGCTTTTTCACATCTCTGTTGTTAAGCATTCTTGTCTTTAGTCACACTAACAGTGTTCTAGTTAATGGTGACTTTTATTTTAAAAGGACATGTATATAAATATGCCTGTATATTTGACCTAAGTTGCCTGACTACTGCTGTGTGCTGCAAATGTTACTTATCTTCATGTTTTTATCTTGGAACCTCCCAGTTTCAGCTCCTATCTAAACAGTGTTTCAAATATATAAGCATGGGCCAACCTTCCTAGGAAAACTGTGAATAAGCCCTTGCTGTGAATGGCACATTGCTACTTCAGCCGCTTGGTGTCTGTGAGAGGTCATATACATAAAGTCTACTTACACGCAAAGTTTCTTGTGAGGGAACTAGGTCTGGTTCTGGGCCCCTCAATTTAAGAAGGACATTGAGGTACTAGAACGTGTCCAGAGAAGGGCAACGAGGCTGGTGAGAGGCCTCGAGCACAAGCCCTATGAAGGGAGGCTGAGGGAGCTGGGATTGTTTAGCCTGATGAAGAGGAGGCTCAGAGGAGACCTTATTGCTGTCTACAACTACCTGAAGGGTGGCTGTGGCCAGGAGGAGGTTGCTTTCTTCTCTCAGGCAACCAGCACCAGAACAAGAGGTCACAGTCTCAAGCTGCACCAGGGGAAGTTTAGGCTCAAGGTGAGGAGAAAGTTCTTCACTGAGAGAGTCATTCGCTACTGGAATGGGCTGCCCAGGGAGGTGGTGGAGTCACCTTCCCTGGAGGTGTTCAAGGCGGGTTTGGACATGGCACTTGGTGTCACGGTCTAGTCTTGAGGTCTGTGGTAATGGGTTGGACTTGATGATCTTTGAGGTCTCTTCCAACCTTGGTGACACTGTGATAAGTACCTCTATGGAAGGGCTGAGAAATTGCTGGCATTGTCAGTTATATGCTTTGTGTGGCTCCCTTTTTGTTTTTTCAAAGGATAGGGGAGGTTAGACAGAGTATGGTACAGACATCTCTAACTATGAGAAAGACATTGAGGTCTTGGAGCAGGTCCAGAGAATGGTAACAAAGCTGGTGAAGTGTCTGGAGAACAGATCTGTGGGGAGTGGCTGAGAGAACTGGGGTTGTTTATTCTGGAGAAAAGGAGGCTGAGGAGAGACCTTCTCACTCTCTGCAACTACCTGAAAGGAGGTAGGTGGGTGTCAGTCTCTTCTCCCAAGTAACAAGTGATAGAACAAGAGGAAATAGCCTCAGGTTGCACCAGGAGACGTTTAAGTTGGATATTAGAAGAAACTTCTTTGCTGAAAGTGTTATTAAACACTGGAAGAGGCTCCCCAGAGAGGTGGTTGAATCCCCATCCCTGGAGGCATTTAAAAGAGGCATAGATGTGGTGCTAAGGGACATGGTTTAGTACCAGATTTGGTAGAGTTACATAATGGTTTGACTCTATGACTTTAATGATCTCTTCCAACCAGATCAATTCTATGATTCTAACACTGGTGAAATATAGACATATAACAGCAACTGAAAGAAGTACTCCAGGACATCAGAGGGTTGACTAACAGTGAAAGGCCAATGAGCAATAACAAGTCCAATTCTGCCTTTGTTTAGGATACCTATGCAGCTTTGACTTGCTATAGGCTGTGTGGCAGTGATATCCTCTCTCTATTCCAAATAAACTAGGGATTGGAAATCATGCCAAAACCCAAACCAAAGACTGAAACAAGTCCTGTTAACTCTCACTTCTGTGTTCCACTGTGTCCCAAAAGTTACAGCAATTGTTCTTTCCAGTGAGTGCTGACTGCTGTTTGTGGACACTGATGAGGGTCTGGTGAGGTCTGTAGCAGAAGGTCTGTGCTACGGCACATTTGAAAGCTTCTGGTCTTTCTTGTAAAGGAGGTACATGAAGAAGTTTGTTAAGTTCGATTGGGTTTTGATCTGTATTGTAAGTGGTTTTTTTCCTGTAGGAAAGGAAAATGTGATTAGTATGGTTCTGCATTCAGATGTTTCCACTCCCTTCTACTGAATTTTAGGGTATTTGTTATGCTTGTGTTGTACAATACATACATACAGAGGCTATAATATTTCAACTTCGGAAATTCCACATTAAGACTCTGATTTACGCTTTGAGGACAGACATAAGAGCCGACTGAAATCAGCATGGCCCTAGATGGTTACCATGGTTCTGTGAGGCTCAGATGGAAGGATTTGTGTTTATGTCAATATCTAAGAAGAAACAAAGGCAATTAGATTTCTTGTACTACAAAGAATCAATGCAGTTTTCATGTTCCTGCCCCATTCCCCATTCTCTTCAAATGCAAAGAAAGCCAACTCCTGAAAGTGTAACCAAGTTAAGAGATGGAGAACTTTCATCAAAAGCTGGAAGAACCCCCATTCCTGTTACTGTTGATGAGCTTTAGATGAGCTCCACTGCAATGAAATAAAAAGGATTTGTCAGTGTTAGAATTCCACAATTGCTAGTACCTGTTTGCTAACCACTGGTAGCATTAATTGATAGTAATTTTACAGCATTTATTCAGTTTTTAGACAATGCTTTAAATGAAACAGTAGATGAAAACAGCACTTGGAAAGAGGAGAGGGTGCACGTCATTACAGTATTGAACTACAGAAGATCTGTATTTCAAAATAACCATGCTGCAGTGTATGCTTGGAGAAATCACTGATGGCTCTCTTATCCCTGTGCTGCTTTGAAGAATTTACAAAAAAAAACCAAGAAAATATGCCTAAGGAAGTAGCAGAGCATGAATTCAAGAGAAGAATGAAATTGCACAGGGAGATTCTACACTCAACTGAAACATTCACATTTTGGATCATTGAGAATGAATGAAGTACAGTACTGGTCTGTTCCCTTTCTTTTCTTATGTCTCCATTTTGTTTTGCTTTGCTTAGCTTAGATTTTTTCTCTTTTTGGAGTCCTGCAGGGAGGAAAGAAGGAGTCTTTGTTTTAAAAAGCCTGAAACCAACAGTGGCCCATTGATCATAATTAAGTCTAAAATAATACTCTTTTGCTGACCTGCTTGTATCGAGTCCAAAAAAAAAAAAATTAAAAAAAAAAAATTGCATGTTATACCTGCTGCAGCCTTGATCTACCCCCTGATCTCATTTCTCTTCCTTGAAGTTCTGGTTCTGGGACAGTAATTGTAAAAGCCCAAACATACCTGTGTGTTTTCAGGGCTGCACGTGAAAGTCCCTCCTCTTCTGTTTAGTGCCTAACCGATGATACTTTACAGTTTTGACTGTTGTGTGTTTCAGGCCACCTTGGAAAATCAGTTTGTGCCCACAACATTTGTACCGAATTGTTACCTAGGACAGCCTTTGGACTCTGTGCAAGTATACGCTATTTTTAAATTATTTACATTTTTCAATTTGCACACAGCAAAATGCAGAGCTGCGCCCACGCGGTTGCTTGTACAGGATAAATCTTCAAGCATGTTTTCTTCTTTCTTGAGAAGAAACATCCGTGCCAGGTTGCGGTGAAGTGGCAGGCAGAGGCGGATGCCCAGTGGCGGGCGCCTGCAGCAGGAACCTCTGACTGTACAGCCCCCACACTGGGCTCCTCCCACCTGCAGGGCAGCGTCATGCTGCTGCTCCTTGTGTCTGTTCACAAGCACAAGGCTACAAACCAGGCCGAGCAGCGAGGCATGCAGCGGTGCCAAAAAGGCTGCTCTGTTGCAAACGTGAGGCATACTGACCTGAACGTATAAAAAAACCGGCTGTCGTAAAAATCTCGTGTTCAATGAAAGAAACTTCTCTGGTCTGCACGAAAGTGCACGTGTAGAGGGATGGGTGCACCAAGAAGTCTTTATGGGGCCCATTTGCACTTTGAAATCCCTGCTCTCCCCAAGCACAATGTATCAGTGGTGAAGCCGAAGGAAAGATGCCTTTTGGTGGGGAATAATAATTTTCTAGGCATGTTTCTTCCGTGATGCTGTGGAGAGAAGGGAGGTGAGCTACCAGAGAAGGGCCTGCTGTAGTGTGCTTCATCGCTGTAGCTGAAGCCTGTGGTTTAAGTACGTTCGCATCTGCTGCCATCCAGAGCTCGGGGAGAGAAACTGACTTCTCTAACAGTCTTAAGAGTTTAATAGAAAACAGGGACTCTGGATCTGGGCGAGTCAAATTTTCCTTTCCTGTAATGGGGCTTGTGCTACTTTTCAGATAGGAGAAATTGGAAGTTTTTGGATGCCATCCTGCAGCCACCCGAGTCTGAAATAAGCCTTATTTCGCCCAAAGAATCAAACACTCTCGGATAATGGCTTTGCCTACCCTTAACGATCAGAGTTGGCCCGCTGGCTGTCCTCACAGGCATATTGTGAAGTGTTCTGTACGAGATCTGCTCATCACTCTCTCATGTGATTTGTTTCTTTTTTTCCAGGGTTGTATAAACCATTAAGAAACTAGAAGGAATGACACACTTGTCAATATGAGACCTGCACACAAGACTTTGAGATCTTTTTCAAATTATGATATGTCTGGGACATAGTTTGTTTCCTCCTCTAATGTTCGGCTGCATAGAGGAGCACAGTGCTTTCCTACAACTAACTGAAATCCGCGTTTCCCATTAGTCAGTTTCAGTGTTTCAATGCAGCTGGCTGAAATACTTTGTCCTGAGACTGACAAAACAGCATTGTGTTTGGTTCATGCAAGGGTGGCATTACAGGAATGGCATTGCTTAAGTAAGTGTTAGCTTTTGGCAAAGGTTTGGCTCGTACAACACAGCAGCAGCCTCTGTTAGGAGCTGGCAAGGCGGTGACACGTGGCTTCTCACACTCCGGGCTGTGGAGCTGGAGGGAACTCAGGGCTCTGTCCGACCGGGCATTGCCTGACTTCTGGCTCGGCATAAGGACAGGTAATAGTACTCCTGAACAGGGTGGTGTGTTTTCTGCAGTGGCTGCTTCGCCAGAGCCTAAGGATGTATGTATGAGAGGGCAAAGGTCTGCACCTTCCGCTACTGCCAATCCTGGAGGAGTTTCAAGCACAGCCTGACGCCAGAACATAAAATGGCGTCTGCCAGAATCTAAGATGGCCGCCGCGCGGCCTCCCTCGTGCCACAGCCAATCCGGGCACTCTGCGCTATCGCGTCACTCAGCGTCGACTCTGGTCTCGGGCGCATTCTCATTGCAGGTTAGCCTAATCACGGGACGTCGCACCCGGACCAATCGTCGCGCACCGTTGACGCATTAATGCGCACAGATCCCGCCTCTCCTCGTTGTGGCGTAAGGCGCCATCGAGACGAGTCGAGGTTGTTGCTGTGTTTCGCTCCTGCGGCCGTCAGCTATTGAGAGAAGTAGAGTCTGCCGTCGTCATGGACTACGGGGAAGGTGAGGGCGCACCCCTACAACAAGGGTAGGGCTCAGCGGCCGCCGCTGCTGTTGCCGTGGGGCCCGGCCGCGTCTCAAAATGGCAGCTGCCGCTTTGTTCCGCGCAGGACAGACTCCCCCTAGTCCACACTCTCGTCTTCCTTCTCGCCGCTTCCCCCCTACCCCAGGTCGGGCGGCCGGCGGCGGGAGGGCTGCGCGGGAGGAGGGCCCTCCCGGGAGGCGGTGCGGGGTGGCGGGCGGCGCGGGNGCGGGGGGGTGGTGCGGGCAGAGATGGGGGGAGCTCGGGGCGAGCTCCATGAGGGGGTCGTGTCAGGAGACTGGAGATCCGACAGGAGAAAAAGCCGCCTCTTGTTGCGGCTCCCTGTCTCTCCCCTCCAGCTCTTGCTAAGCACTAAGTCATTCTCACTGACCCATCCTCTCCAGCTGAAGACAGAGATTGGAGATTCCCAGATACCCCCATGCATTGTGGTGTGAACATGCCCAGTGGGTCAGTCTCAGGTATGAGCTATAAATACGTCTAACCTGTAAAAAGCGTTGGGGCTGAACAGTCAGTGTTGGCAAAACCAAAAATAAAACAAGCAACAAACGGGTTATTAAAAGTACATAACATGGTTTGACTGCACATGTTTTCTGGAGGAGTTATAACTGGCTGGGAGTGAGACTTGATTTTCATCTTGGGCATGTCAACATGAACTCCTGCACGTTCCAAATCAAAATTGCGAGGTCAAGGAGCGGGGGTGGGGGGTGGGAGTGTGGAACTAGAGACTCTTCTTATCATGACGGGTTTTGCATAAATCAGTATTTTGTGTTCTTGTGCACTACTGCATTTGATTCTTACAACTTTTGTTGAAGAGGAGGGGCATGTTTTCCCCTTTTCTACAGACATAGAAAAAAATAAACCTGGAACGGCTTTTAAATTTAAAAAAAATTTAAAGTGTCGTCCTTTTTTTTTAAGTTTTAACAGTTTGGGAAGGAGTATAAAAAGCATGTAAATAAGTGTGATAGAGCAAAAAGTAGCTGTTGTTTTTACACTATCAAAAATGCCATGTAGAGGCAACAAAAAATTTTTTTAAGTTAATTAAGGTTATGAGTTTAGTGACTCAAGAAATGATTTGACATGTCTTGCCAGCATGCGAGTGAGTACTAAAGCAATGTTAATACAAAAACTTTATCATAAACTGCACTGAAGCTTCATTTACAGATGCCATCAAAAAAAGTGTTTGCTGTTGGATCTCTTCATACTCTAGCTATTATACAGAAATAACGTGTTGGATTATAGATGCACCTTTGATTGCAATGCTATGATTGATATGATTCATTCATTCCTTGAGTCTTAGTTTTTTTGCCAGTGATACTATTTTGCATTTGTCTTTCATCATAGTAAAATAATTAAAGTTACAACCCTGGTTCTTAATTGTCAGCATTGATTCCAAATTAAATGTCCTTTTGATATATAGTAGAAAAGGGTCTTCTTAAGTAGCAGTTTTTGTATCTTATTCACTGTAGCCATTAAGCAGAATATGCTTTTCTGAGATCTCATGACACTAGTATTAAAGTGAATCCAGGCTTGTCCTGTAGCAAGTAACCAAATATATGTTACACAATTAGATGTTCCTTTCATGAACCTCTGTAGTAATGTTTTAATTATGATAACATAAGCCGCCTATTAGTAATCATTAAACAACTTGAATTATGATGTATGCATTTTATGTACTTTAAGACACGTAAAAAGCTTTTGTCTTCTCCATGTTCTGTATAGTGGGCTAAAGACTATTATGTAGGGGGGCAGTGGATGGCAATAGAAGATGGATGTTGAGAGTTTTAATCTTTGCCAAGTTTTCACTTGAGTTCTTGGCAAGGTTTTTCCTGTTGGAAACTTTAGCCAGTGTGAAGCACTTCGGATGGCGGCTGACTGCTGTAATGTCACCGTTGTCCCTTGCTAATTACTTGATTTGAGACAGAGATGACATCGCCTATAGAATAAATTCTGTTAATTATGGTAATACTATTAACTGTTCGTGTTACTATTTTGATTACTGTAACTATTGTGCTTTTGATGTGGAAAGGGAAATGGCTTTTCTTGGTATTCCTGAAAATTTGTTTCAGTTGTTGGATTTGTTCCTTGTTTTGTGTGGGACTCAATGATGTGTTAAAACCTCTGTGTCTAATGACAGGGTTGTGATCTTATAGCAGGCATGCTGTTCTGAAAAATGTAATGTACCTGGAAAAATGGTATTTAATATTGCACAATGCATTCTTAAGCATGTTGAAGTCATGGTGGATTATGAATTTAAAATATAAGGGAATTTTAGCTTGATTCAGGCTGATACTTTAAAAAAAAAAGTGTAAAGTTGTTAGGATTTTTTTTTTTTTTTTACTGAAGTAATTTTTTTTTCATTTATTGCTACAAGATCTTTATCCTTTCTCATCTTCCTAGCCTTTTCATGCAATCCACATGAAGAACACTATTGAAAATTATTTTGCTTCTTTGTGCTGTGAATATTATTTCAAACTTCCTCTGATCTTAAACTTTTTAGATGGAGTCCTTTGTACCAGTGGATTTTGAGTCTTGTCTACTACATGGAGTCATAGAACGGTGGGGTTTGGAAGGGACCTCTGGAGACTGAGTCCAGCCCTCCCTGCCAAAACAACATTGCTGAGGGCAGGCCACACAGGAGCATGTCTAGGCAGTTTTAGAAAGTTTCTAGAGAAGGAGACGCCATAGCCTCTCTGGGCAACCTGTTTCACCCTCATAATAAAGAAGTTTTTTGTCATGTTGAGATCTCTTGTCCCAGTTTCTGTCTGGTTGCCTCTCATCCCCATGTTCAAATTCCTTGTTATTTTCTTTTGGAAATTTTTTTTTTTTTTTGAGATTGTCGTAAAGCTCTTCTCTAAAGAAACTGATTCTGTGACTACTTTATTCTTTTTACTGGCCTGAATCTTCATGTAGGCAGTCTTGAGGGTATTACGCTGGTTTAGATGGTAGATCAGTCACACCAGAGAGAAATATTACATGATTCTATCAGAAGACTGAGCTGTTTTTTTTAAGAGTAACTTTTTGCAGTTTAAGTTAATGCACTGTGGTGCTACACTATTAGTATTTTGAAAACTTTTGTTGTGCTTTGCTGCAGAATCTTCATGACATGTTTGGAATACAGAAAAGCGCAGTGTGATTTCCATGTTCAAAGTTTTTGTTTCAGAAGTAGAATCTTGAATTTTTTAGAAAGTCGGTGTCTCTATCTAGACATGCTTAAGGACATCTGTGTGGAAGTGATGGAGTTAGCTCAATGCTATCTGCAGAATTTTTGTTGATAGGTGTAAAAGTAAATTACAGTGGTTGATGCTAACAAGCAGATACAAACGGAAATAGTGTATGTAATTTTTATCACTACAGTTATTTTAGTGAAGTGATATGCACAGATAATAGTTATGTTTCTATAAAGAGGAAAATTTCTCATTACTTCAAGTGAGCTTGTCGTCCTGTTACCTTCTGGAAAGTCAGTGATTTATGCTTGGAGATTTTGAGATGTCCACTCTGGCAAGAGAATGTTTTATACAACTGTTCATGGTTTTGTTTTATTCTTCTTGTGTTCACTGGATTTTCTTTCTCTGCATTACCTTTTATGTGAGACTTGACTTGCCAGGCTTTCTTTGTATTTTCCAAGAGTTGGTGTTTTTGGAAGCAGTTTTTGTCACTAGAATGCCAGTGAAATGCAAATTGTGTGTGTTACGGAAAGACCGTGAGTCATGCTTGTGAAGCTGTGCTTATTTAATCAGAAAGAACTTCACATCAGGCTTCTAATGATGAGGAAGGAATTGGTTCTTTTGCTGGACTGTTATTATAAGATGATGTCATCAGGTGACATCAGCTAAGAAATGCTACCATCTTAGTGCAGTTTGTGAACTGCAAGTCAGTGCAGATTTGAGTGGATTTTTGTTAGTGCGAGATTGGAGAAAATTGTTTTGATTGTAACACATACTGAGCCCACACTGCAGCATGAAAGTTTGCAACCTTGATACAGAGTCTCTGTCAGTGTGAGCAAAGGTTTCTTCTTGTGGCATTGGATAGAGAAAGCAGATAGCTGTGAGCTGTGTGTATTATTAAAGGATGGGAAGTGGTGTTAATTCTCCCTTCTGCTGTGTTCTACATGGGGCTTCTCCATTTAATTATCTTAATTTAACTTTGATCCAAATTCCAGCTGATGGAACAACAATCCCAAGTTAATCCGCTACTGGGAAAAACATGAACTTGATTTCAGTTAAGAGGTGCTCAGATGATGACAAAAACACATGGCCTCCCTAAGCAGTGTCAAAATTGATTTGCAACTGACAGTTTTGTGTTTTGCTTGTAAGCACTGTGGCAAAGAGTAAATGATTTACTTAAGAATTTAAGCTAGATCACTTAACAAGACTTCTTGCTTGCTTTCTTTATAAACATTTTTCTGCTCTTTTTTTAGACATGGACCGTGATTATGGGCACGGAGGCTATGGTGGCCCACGATCCATGGACTCTTACCTAAACCAGTCCTATGGGATGGAGAGTCATGGAGAAGGAGGCGGAGGTGGTGGTGGTGGTAACAGGTAAAATAATCCTTCAGTTGTCCCAAGAGTTGATCAAATCCAGTTTAAATTTACATCATTCTGTCTCCTAACTTAAGTGTTCCTGAGGCATGTTGTTATGATTTTATATGAACACTTTTGTTCTGAGTCTTCCTGTTTGATAAATACTAGCAAATGCTAAACTGTAGGAGCTAGATCCTTGCCATACTCAGCATTTTTGTGGAAAAGTTTGACAGAGAAGCAATGCGTCTTTGAATGACAATGGAACAAGTTTTATGTTTTGGTAACAGCTAGCAATTTGTAGCTGATTGGCCTGACATAACATTTCTGACATAGCAGGCTAGACCTAAATGGTTTGGTGCCTTAGACTGAATCTATCAACATTCCATTTTCAAGGAACATTTAGGGTATGTGTTCTTTGGTTTGAATGTGCAGTGCTCAAATGATCTTGGTATTGAATCTGAAAGTCATGTCCAGATTATTTCATTGGCAGGTACTGTTTACATTTAAAACTGTGTGGATGTTCTGGGCTGCTTTGCAAGGTGGATTGGTCTGAAAATAAAAATTCCGATGCAGTGGTCTTAAAGCTGTGTATTTAATGCTAGGATACTATTACTGTTGCTCTTTCAGATAAAAACAGTAGGGAGCAGCTGATTTGATTTAGGTCGTAATACCATATTCAAAGAAGTATGCTTTTCAGAATAGTGATTCTATCCTGGAGGAAATACGTGAAGAAAACTTAGATGGTTTTCTTGTGTGCGCCCTTGAATTCTTGTCTGGCTGTAATCACCGTGGTGCTACTGGGCAAGGACAGTACTAATTAGGGAGGCTGGAGAAGTGTTGTGTTTTGCTGCACGGTTGTTAAACATTTTAGTTAAGTATAATTTGTTTAATGGTCAACATTAAGCTGGACTTAAATGTCTGAGCTGAGATTCAGGAGTGAGCTGTACCTACCATATAGTAATCTGCATATGATTGAGGTTGAATGACTACTTGAACACCGTAATGTGTCTTGCCATGTAACGTTAATGTTGCGCATGGGCTCTTTCTGCAGATTGTGTCATTTTCTGTCTAGCTTTGAGTCTTTTGAGACTAACATTTTCAGCTGAAGGTATAGAGTAGATGTAGTAATTTGAGTCTGTTCTAGTTGTCTTTCCCAAGCTGAACCGGCCTATTATAACCCTGCAGGGACACTAATGTGTTTCCCTTCCATGTGGTTACAAGTACTGATGATTCTAGCCTGACCACCCTTCCAGATAAAGCAAACTCTTGGTAAATAACTAAAGGTTTCAGCTTTCTGGTATTGCACTCTGAAGTGCCAAGGACTGTTTTCATGTCCAGTGCGCGTGCATTGGGTAGACTCTTTAAACTACTGCATTGCTAGACTTAATGATCTCTAAGATCATGAACTCTTGGATTGGGAGATGATTTTTTTTTTTTCCCAAGGAAGAAAATTTCTGGGAAGTACAAATAGGAATGGAAAAGCATGTTAAAATTAGAACTGTTGAGTCTGTAAGACACACAACTATACCACTTAAGATAAAAGGGGGAAGGGAAACTTCTTTGTTTGTTAACCCTTCCCCCTCCTCTGCCCCAGTTCAGAACAAAGCTGCCTTTCAGCTGCTGTTTAACTGTTAGAATATGAGGGCATGATTTTGAAGAAAGGAGAGTCTGACTAGCCTATGAATGTCTGCAGGTGATTATTTTTGTGAGACTAGGGCTGGGCTATAATAATGTTTTAGTAAATGAATGTTGCTGAAAATTTTAAGTAAATAAAGTTCAGGCATACTGAACTTTAGAAATGTTTGTAGCAAACGTGGCTCAGATAGCTTTCTATCTGGTCATAGCGTGGTTTGCCCAGCCCTAATCAAGTTTAAATAATAACACAACTGTACAGACCAGTATAGTAATAAATTGATTTTAGTTGATAAATGTCAACTGATAACTTGTCTTTTGAAATGTATAACATTAGTAAGCTTACTTTTTTTTCTCCTCACTGTGCAACTTTTCCAGGTTTGGACCTTACGAGTCTTACGACTCCGGGTCTTCTCTGGGTGGGCGAGATCTGTACAGATCTGGCTATGGTTATAATGAACCCGAACAAAGCCGCTTCGGAGGTAGTTATGGTGGTCGATTTGACAACTCCTACCGGAATAGCCTTGACTCTTTCGGAGGTAGAAGCCAGGGCGGGTCTAGCTGGGAAGCACCTTACTCCCGTTCAAAATTGAGGCCTGGGTTTATGGAGGACAGAGGAAGAGAGAGTTACTCTTCCTACAGCAGTTTTTCTTCACCCCATATGAAGCCTGCACCTGTAGGCTCTCGGGGGAGAGGAACGCCTGCTTATCCTGAAAGTGGATTTGGAAGCAGAAACTATGATGCTTTTGGAGGACCATCAACAGGCAGAGGCCGAGGCCGAGGAGTAAGTACAGAATCTTTTCAGATTCTTTTCACTAGACACTCTTTTAAACCCTTTCAAGACCACTGCTTTAAAATGAATGCACTGTTCAGTGCAGTGTGGGTTTTTTGTCCAAGCAAACTGATGTTTGACGATGGCGAAAGTAATGAGTAATAGAAGACTAGCTGATAAGGTTTGTTAATTCTCTCCTTTTTGTTTGAAAGGTCAAGATAAAAGTACTAGGTTTGGTCTAAAAGGGATTAAAAGGACTTGCATTTTTCCTTGTAAACACTAGCATCTTTGTTGCTGGTGGGGAAATTCTTGAATATTGTCAAAGTTTAATTCAAAGTCTTTTGAAGCTTTGAGTAGGTTAAAGGTGCAATGTATAAGCAAAAATAAAACCCCAGGTTGTGAATGCTAGACTAGTGCTTTTTTTCCTGTGAAGGTAAAACTTTAGCTGATTCCTCAGTGTGGTGAACACATGCTTTATCATCAAGTTGTGTTTTAAACTTAATGCTTACTCTGACTTGTGTATTGGGAAGGCAGTGGGGAGGAAATGGCAAAGGTGGGTGACTAGCAGTCAGTGATTCTTTTTCTAAATTAAAGCATGGTTAAAGGGTCATCATCAACTTGAAATCAGATCCTTTTGCAGAATTAAGGTAAACTTCCAGATTGCATTTTAGTCCTGTTACTTATTTTCTTATTTTGAGGATTTATGTTGTGTTTAGTGGATTCCTTTCCAGTGTGGATTATATAAACTGTACATACAACAAACAGTAAGGTTAACTGTACATGTAATAGCAGATCAGTTTGGAATGAGCTACATGAAAAATGCAATAGAAGAGAATTTTTAAAAAATCTGACAAAAGTACTAACTTTAAGTTGGTGGTGTCCCTTTATCTTGGCTTTATAATTGCAATTCTGGTCGTTTCTTAGAGCATGAAGAGTTCAGTGAACACTTCTGCTTGTACCTCTAGGTGTCAGTTGTTGAGCATGCCATATTTCTTTGGGAAGAAGTTTGTTAATATTAAACCATACAAGTTGTTAGTAGCTCAAAGTGTAGAGGAAGATTATTTTTACTGGGTCTTTTAAATGCCAAAATGTATGGTGGTTTTGTTCTAGAAAGTCTACTTTGCAGCATCAAGTACTATAGTTGCCATATTCAAATTCTAGCTGAGATTTGCACATGGCTGCTAGCTAGCATGTAGGATGCTATGAGAAACATTCTTTGTTTCTCTGCTTGTGAAGCTGTAAGTGTTAGGTTCTTAGACATGGATGCCATCCTTTCAGAACTCATTTGGATCTGAAAGAAATCTGCAGATGTACAACCAAGTAGCCTTACTACTTTTGTTTTGCTTTTGAAATTTATCATCTTAGTCTTCCGTGCATAAAGGAGAATGTAAAGGCTAAACTAATTACCGTATGTAAAATGCATTGCACCTTTAATAGATAGACTGGGGGGAAAAAGTACTTGCAATTATGAGTTCATACTTCATGTCAAATTTGTGTGTACAGTGTAAATGTACATGCTAGGTAGTCTATAACAATCTCAGTAAATGAACATGGATATCTTGTGCATGATATTTTTTATTAGGAAAAGTGCCCGAGTTAGTACACTCTGTTATTTAAAATTTGCTTTTAAAAAAATTCTCTTAATGAAGTATATTGAAGTTACTCTTATGTTCTTTGAACTTTGACAGTGTAATACTAATTCTGTTCTCATGGCAGTACAAATATTTCTGCTTATCCAAGTCACTCATCCAGTCAGTGGTCTCTCTTCTGCCCTTAATATTAACTCAATTAATAAAGAAGTACGTTAGCACTTTTGAAAATACTTAAATTCTCCCTTTTCAGATTACCCATTTGTTCCATGCCTTCAAAGAGAACTTTCACAAACATTCACAAATAACTGTACAGCATTTTAGAAATAGCAAGATTTAGTCTCAGCTGAATTTGCATTCCTAATGTTGCCATGTTTTTGTATTGCTCCCACCAAGCCCAGCTTTTAAATTCTGTATTTAGGGCATTAAATGGAAAGATAAGTAGAAGAAAGAACGATCTTCTTCCAGTTATTCACTGTTCCTCACTGGACGTCATTCTTTAGTCACATTCTTTACAATCATTTTAATCATTGGCAGAAAGAAGCTGCTGCTTTTTTTTTTTTTTTGTTAATATTAAAAAAGGGCTGCTGGTTAAAGTGTCAGAAACTAGATTCATTAGATGTGTTCCTAGATAGAAGTAATTTGCCATCTTAAATCTAAAGAGGAGCCAAGTTGTTAGGCTGAGCTATGAACTCAGATAGATATGTTCATTGTCTGGACAATGGTTCTGAATAAGCAGAAACACAGTTTATATATTAATTTTCCTGGACAAACACCCACAAAGCCCTTGCACAATACAGCATCATACTGGGAGCTTAAATTTCCCATGCATTTTGCTCTAGAACACAGGTTTTACTTAGTTCACAGTTTTAGTGTACCAAGTAATTGTTTGTTTTATTTTGATTTCATGTGCTAATACCTTTCTCTTGATTTCAAAAATTTTCAGCATATGGGAGACTTTGGAGGAATGCACAGACCTGGAATTGTTGTTGACTATCATAACAAACCCAGTCCTGCAGCAGCTGCTGCAAGAGGAATAAAAAGAAAAATGATACCACAGCCATATAACAAACCTGGCGGGACATTTATCAAGAAACCCAAATTGACAAAGCCTGTTTTGAAGCTGAGTCAGAAAAAATCTCCTAGTAAGTAATGTGTCAAAATTCTGAAGTTAAAATTGCTATTTTTATTATTAAAGTTTGTTAGAAATTTTGTTTGAATATCCAGAGTGCTGTATGTGCTGTTTTGTAAGTCTTCTTTTTCTGCCTTTTGAAGTACTTGACAACAGATTTTGAGTTGACTCTTCTAACTCTTCTACTGCAAAGATAGTTTCCTGGATAAAATAGAACGTTTTTTGATATGTACTGCTGAAGGCTACTTTATTCAGGCTTTGTAGTGATAGTTCCTGGAGGCAAATTTTCACCATTGAAAACAATTTCAGATCTCAGGTTGCCCTAAGTGACTATGCCTGACAAATACTAAAATGTATCATCGCGCAAACCTCAGCCCTGATGTCTAAATACTTTGGATATAAAAAATAGTGCATCAACTGCAGTGCAACTAAAATAAAGACATAGTTGTGTAGGCAAAGAGGAGAGGGAAAGGGAGGCAAACTGAGAAAACAGTGAAATTTGTTGCAGAATAATGTATGAAAGGCAGAGAGATTGCTCCTTGTAAATGAAATGCTGTAATGAGTAGAACTGGAAGTATGATAGATAAGCTGGAAATAAAAATTCTATTAAGGTGCTTGGTTTATCTAGCATAACTGAAGATATACAACTCTTAATAATTTTGATATTGGAGACAAAGCTGAAGGAAAAATGACTAAGGAAGTTTGAATAAGTTACTTGCATTGAGTATGAAATAATGTGAATGGCACATACAGCAGTCAAATCTTAGGTTTTTGTTTGTAATTTTCTCAGTAATTTGGATCTAAAGTGTTTTTATATAGTTTGATTTCTAGTTGCGTTTGAAAAACATTTAGAATTGCTTTAGCTCAAAGCTTGCAAGGTAAATGCATAGACTTGGCAGAGACATCCACATGAAAATTTTATTTTTGATTTTGCAACTCCAGTTATACTACTTGAACTTCAAGTGCTGTAAAATTGCAGACACTGCTTGTATAAACATATTCCTGTACCTTTCCTATATGGAAAGATATTGCTGAATTTACCAGCTTTGTTGTGGTGAAATGGGTCTGTAAAATATGCATCCAGGTACATCAAAGGCTTGCATCTCAGCGGTCTCCCTCTTAGCTCTGAAAGGACTTCTGTAGGTTCTCCTTTTATAAACTACCTTCAAGGCAGAGCACTCCTTGTTTATTACCTGTTCCTCTGGGTTGATTTCCACTGTTGAAGGACCAATGTATTACGTAGTATTGAAGTTACTTTAGAAAATGGAGTAGGTAGTGCCTACCAAAATAGAATGCACTTTTCATCAACCTCTCTTGTGGCATTGAGACTGGAGGGAAGAAGCTGGTGGTTGGCTTAACATGATTTTCTAAAACTTAAGCTGGAAAAGGGGCTCTAAGCAATATGCAGTTTAAAAAAGTAGATGACAACTAACAGAAAATTTCATTTAATCAGTAAGCAAAATACGTATGAAAATAATCTCAAAATTGTCCTTTCAATCTTGACTTTCTTGGTTCATGGAGTTAGGTATAGGTGATAGATTGTAGCAGACTGCTTAGTTTATATTTCTAAGGATAAGTGAACTTATATTTAGTATTACTACTAAACCATGATTAATTATAGATGTAGACTGTCCTACCTGCATAACAAGCAGAACTTATAAATATTTTACTGTCTTAAAATGAATTTACAGTGGCAATAATTTCACGTTATTTATCACTTCCTTTTCTTATATTTATAGACACGAAGACATCTTTCCAGGATTCTGCTGTAGAGGTAAAGCTTTCCAGAATTGGGAAATGTTTGTTTGCACAGTGTTAACTTAAAATGAGTAATTAATCTAGAGTTACAAAAATGAAGCACTTAAGTTTTTCTGAAGTTTACTTTTAAAATTAATTTATTGAAAACTGTCTTGATAGCAGTGTGATACCCTTCTTTCTAGTGAAAGATACACAGAGTTGTCATAGGAACACTTAGGTAGTCAGCTCGAATTCACATTTCTATAACTTGTTTGGCTGGGTTGAGACGTTAATTACAAAATGACAGGGAGATCATGAAACAGCAACGAAAAAGAATGGATAAGACTTGAGTGAGTAAATAAAATCTGTGTTAACAGATGTTCTTTAGTAGTCTGAACTGGAAATCAGAATATTTTAATCCAGAATACAGAATTTTAACTGTGAAGCTAATTCTGAAAGATTTCAAGGCATTAAGGAGAAATGTGTGACTTAAATTGTTTGTACATTGAGTTTAGCTACATACTTAATTGGCTTTCTTTTGTTAGCAAGTAACAGATTATTATAACTGCATTGAAAATTTGCACTGTCCTTGTCTGGATTGAGGATGACATTGTTAATTTTCTCAATCAAATGCATACTTTCTTTAGGAAATTGAAGTGGACACAAGTGGTGCAGTTGTTATATATGAAGACTTTACAAGAGATGCTTATGATCTTGGATATCAGACTTTTGGAGGTAAGTTAGTTTGCTTTGTCAGGTAAGGTATTGTAGGTATGACATTTGTGTGACTTGAAGCGATTTAGTAAGCCTGTGTGTATGACCTCTAGCTATTAAGTAGCATGACTTTCTTTGAAGTTTTTATAAATTTAGGCTGTGGAGAAGATGATTGTCACATACATTCGTAACTGTTTCTTGTCATTTATGTGCTTACTGTCTCTGCTTTCTGACCATCTCTGTATGTTGTTAACTCAGCAGAGAGCTGCAGTCAAGAACATGGGGTCTGTTTCATGTAATCTTAACGAAATGGGTTAATTATCAGTTTACATAAAATACGTTAAAAAGTGTATGTTAACTGTAGTTATTTCAAACATACACCAGTGTTAAGGCTGAAACAGTTTTTAATCTCCTTTGCACTGTGTGCTGCCCTTATTGTGTCTGTAGTCTAATCCAATGGTAAGAAGTACTGGAAATTTGCAACAAACTCATTGGAGGTTTTCCCCTTAAAATGGTAGTACCATCCTAAATGTTTTATATCTTCTGACTGTGTGGAGGGTTTCCTTTAATTGTGAAGTTTTTAAGTTCACTGAAGGGAAGTGGGAGCCCTGCAGGAGTAGTTGCAGTTTATATGTAGATTCAGGCTTCCATTTCCTGGTTTGTAATAGAGTGAGTACTTGAATTTGTGAGCTTGAGGGGCAAGATATAGTCCACAGAACATCATATGAGATTATTATTATTACAGTAGTAAAAGAAGTGATCCTTTACATATTGCCAGGGTTGGTGGTAAGGTGCTGGGTGAAATTTAAACCTTCAGAATTGCCTTGGTGGATGGTTGGTTGGTTGGCTGTTTCTTTGTTTTCATATTTAACTTGGGAGGAAAAAAAAGGCTACAAAATGAAAAGCCTTCAGGTAGTCAAGAGTGAAATGTAAGCTATTAGTCCAGGGAAATGTTTGCAATACTTAATGACGCTTCTAGAGCCACAGAGCTTTTTCAAGTATTTTTTTCTTTTTATTATTATGCTCCTGTACAATCCTTTCTGTTGCTCTTTGAGTGGAGGCAGATTTCATGGAGGCAGATCTCTTTCCTTATGTTGAAGTGTAAAATAAAACTAAGTGATCATCTTTTTCCTGTTCTAAAACTACTCATTAAATAATATTCTAATTGTTTCCCTTTGTCCATTAGGCTTTTAAAGCAGATATAGGAAAGGTGAACATAAGTACACTTGCACAAAGAGTCAGTGTCCTTAGAAGGCTTTAATGTTGCAAAACTAATTTCTGAGCATTTATTTGGACTTAATTACATGCCAGGTGGTAATTTAATGAAGTTCTTTTTTATTTATTCCGATGAAAATCTTTGGAACATTTTTCTGTGAAATCAGGCCAAGTCTAGTGGGGAAAAATAATGGAAGTCCTTGAAATTCCAAGTTGGGTATCATACCTTAATGAAGCAGTGGCTTGTCTCCTTTGAGAACCTTTCCTTTTCATTTTTGTTCAAGAAAAGATTGGATGAGGCACTTAGTGCCATGATCTAGTTGATTGGACAGGGCTGGGTAGGAGGTTGGACTGGATGGTCTTAGAGGTTTCTTCCAAGCTGGTTGATTCTGTGATTTTGGAAACTGCTTTCTCAGCAGAAGAGAATGGCTTTATATAGTTTTCTTTTTGTGTGCAGGGATTATAGCAGTGGTTTTCTAAAATTGTGGAAAGTTCCAAATAGTGCATTTTTCCCCATGCGCACCTAGTACTCTTTCCTGGTCATGTGCTTGAAGAGGCCTTTATTAGGCACAAAAGGACAGAGATTGCTTTAACTCTGAATTTCCTTATTTTTATGAATGTAATCTAGAGCCTAACCCTATAACTACTGCGTTGTTTGAAGCAATTGTTTAAACTGACTGTCCTTAGAGGAGGAAAACAAAACTTCTAAGGCATTCAAATAAGCCCTTGAATCACTTTGGTATAGGATCATTCTCTACATTTTGAGGTGTTTGTGGAGGAGGCAGGTCAGATGCTTTTACTGAGGTTTGGGGGCTGTATTTTTGTTTACTTTTTTGGAATGTAACATTTTAAAATTATACTCTGTTAAGATGGCAAAGGAGAAGGTAAGAGTGAGGAAGAAGAGAAACGTCGAATTGAGGCCAGAAGAGAGAAGCAAAGGCGTAGAAGGGAAAAAAATAGTGAAAAATACGGTGATGGATACAGGTTTGTGTTACATTGCATGTCAGACAAAAGTTGTTTTTTTTTTCCTTTTATCCTTCTGTAAGCATATGTTGTCTTTCCTGAGAGTGCCTTGGGACTGATGTTTAAGAAATAAAATGCAGTGAAGAAACAAATGAAAGAACCACCACACACACTCTTGCTACCCACCAGACCCTCTCGCGCACAAAAAAACCAACAACGATGAAAGAAAACACACAAAGGAAAAAAATCAAACCAAACCCTAGCACCCATGTCATTAGACTGAATGTTTCACTGGAACTTAGCTTTATCAGAAAATACACAACTTCTAATGCCTTCTCCCCTAAGAATACATGAGTGCACACCTGAGAAGCAGCTTAGAATAGTGCTGCTTTTGGGGTATGTATTTCAGCTAAATACATACTCACACTGACTTAACAAGCTACTAGAAATTGAATTCTTCCTGGTTTTAAATATATTGTGGGCTAATTTGTAGCCCCCCAAAAAGTCTATAACTTTGCTTAGTCTCACACAGTTGAGTGGACTAATGGCCAGCACTGCAAAACTGTTCTGTGTCAGTGTAGTATTGTGATTATAGCCTTAATACTTTCTCTTAGTTGTACTAACAAGGCTGTATTTCCTTAGATTGGATAAGTTTAGTAAAGAAAGTGAGCTCTGAATGAATTCTTTTTACTATTTGTACTAAGGAATTAGGGACTGTCTTGACTGAGAAGTACTACAAGAGGTGCCCCAAACTAGAGTACTGTGGCAAATGAAGCCACAGAATAATGTGGCTTTTATATGGCTAGCTTCTGATTTCAGTTGTTTTCATCTATATTGTTCCTGGTAGCAGTTGCCCTTCATAGTGGTAAAATAGCATTGTCCTCCTAGATTGAGGAGAGAGGGAGAATGTTTGTTTAAGTAGTTGTATTACTGAATGTATTTCTCTTGATAGGATGGCATTTACTTGCTCATTTTGCAAATTTCGAACATTTGAAGAAAAAGAAATTGAGGCACATCTGGAGAGTGCAGCTCACCAGGAAACTTTGGATCATATTCAGAAGCAAACCAAATTTGACAAAATAGTGATGGAATTTCTTCATGTAAGACAGCTTTTTTAATCTATATAATACTTAACTATATTCTAACATATATAGATCTAAAACTTATTATTTATCTTCAAAATATGCTTAATTTGTCATTGTTATTTCTTCTACAGATTATTTTTGACATAGCATACATTACTAAAAGCAAATTCAGGGTCTGTAAAAATAGTGGTACTCCTAACAATTTTAAAGAAAAACTAGTGCCTTAAGAAATAACAGCAATTAATTGCTGGTTATTACAGAGCTGTTCTGAGTAAAATTAAGTGCAGGTTTCTGCTGGAATATAAACAATTTGTGACGGGTTTAGGAGTTACCCGCCCCCCCACACTTTGTAAAATGACCCAGACTAGAACTCAGCCGGCTGGAAGTTTAGATGAAGCTATATTTACAGCTCAGCACAATGTACAAGCAGATATATACACTATATACAGCAATATTTACAGAAATATACAAGGTAAAGGTAATACAGAAACACAACACNTTTTTTTTTTTCCCTTAGCACCTTTAGACCTCTCTGGTTTAGTCACTCAGAAATCTGCTCAGAGATCCTTGGGCATCTAATGAAGCCTTAAATTTTTTTACAAGTCCTCAGCTCACATCACCTGCTTGCCTTTGTCAAACACTACATATGAAGGATGGACTTGCATCAGCATGGAAATAAAGAACATTGCATCAGTGAAGATTAAAAAAAGCATAAACATAGGTTTTAGCTGGCATTTCAGAGCCTCTTCCAGCTGTTGCTTCACCTACCAAAATAACTCCTGAATACGCTGAGTCCTGACATCAAGCTATTGCTTGAATGTGGGTAGGAGGTAATGTCCCTATCTGGGCTTAACATCTTAACAGATCTCCATCTAATAAAACTAAGAGCAGAGCTAGACAGGCCATGAATAGCATGAAATGGTGTCCAGGAGATTTACAGCAAGAGGTTGGTACAAGGCACAGGCTTCAGCTACTGATGATCTGAGGAGGATTAAAAGTGTGTTTCAAGTGAGAAGCCATCTCCAGAACAGCACCCATTGCAGAGCAATGACAGAACAAGTTACACAAGCTGCAAGATGAGGGAATGGACTGCAGTGGAGCACAGAACAATTATAGAATGATAGAATCATAGAATGGGTTGGGTTGGGAAGGACCTTCAAGGGTCATCTGGTCCAACCACTATTGTCTCTTAACCTGAACCTGGTTGGTGTGCCCTTAGACACTCTTACCTCTCTCCTTCCCTTCAAAAGGTAGGATGGTAAAACTATAAAAATGCCTTTGTGTGCTCCAGAGCAAACGGCAGCTTGACTCCACCTCACTGGAAGACAGCTTACTGAGTGCCTGTAACATCACCAAGCATCTCAGCCCCAAGGCTGAACTGGTTTAACATAAACTGAAGGAAGCTGCTTCTAAATGGAAATAAGCATCCATGCCACATTAAAAATCCTTTGGAGTTAAATTTGCCAGAGAATATTCAGATTTTCAGCAAAGGGAAGAACTACGATGTAGATTTCCCTCATGCTTTAAGCAGTATGTTACTCCAGGCTTTGTTATACTAATACTGGTAGGCATGTGCAAAGATTTAGCTTCTAACACTTTGATGTATTTTAGAATTGTCTTCATTTTTGCCTTGTTGAAGATTATTTTAATGAATATAGAGACTGGCTTAATGCATCCTCATCTATTTCCAAGGATAAGAGACATTTGCCTTGTCTCTTATCCTCACATGCATGGGAAAATAGACTAAGGCAAGCAAAAGCTCCTTTGTTGTCTGATGGATGATGTCACTGCTACCACGGATGTGCTAGAGAGGATTCATACAAACTGTTACTCGTAGGCTCATAGAATGGGTTGAAGAGACCTTTCAAATTCATCTAGTCCAACCTCCCTGTACTGAGCAGGGACATCTGCAACTAGATCAGATGGCTCAGAGACCCAAACAGCCTGACCCAGAGTGTCTTCTGGGATGGGGCATCTACTACCCCTCTGGGCAACCAGTGTCGGTGTTTCACCACCCTCAGCGTAAAGCATTTCTTCCTTCTATCTAGTCTAAATAGTTCTAGAGCCAAACTACAACAAAAGAAGCAAAAGCAGTAGAAAACACCTCTACAGTACTACCTTGACCCTTACATGACCTTAACATTCATAGAATAGAGGAAAAGACCCAAAAAACAACAAAATCATTTAGGTCAAAAAAGACCTTTAAGGTCATCAAGTCCAACCATTAACCCAGCACTCCCAAGTCCCTCATAAATCTGCATCCCTTAGCACCACATCTACAATCCCTCCAGAGTTGGTGACTCCGGTACTTCCTGGCAGCCTCTTCCAATGCTTGACAAGCCTTATGGTGAAGAAATAATTCCTAAGACCGAGTTTAAACCCCATTCCATTCAGAGATACGTAGCTGGAATCTTTGCTGAGAAACTGAAGGTGTGAATCAAATTGTTATTAGGTCCTGTTGAGTACTAATGAACATTTCCCACAATAAAAGGTGACCAAAAAGTCTGGCAAGAAAGAATTGTCAGGGACAACATGCAACACAAAAATATCTTTGGAGTGAGGGACAGAAGGCTAAATCAGTCCTGAAGCAGTTATCACAGAATCATAGAACTGTTGAGGTTGGAAGGGAACTTTGAGGTTATTGAGTCCAGCTGCTCACCTAGAGCTCACAATCCCACCACTGCTGCTAAGCTACTACTAACTAAACCACATCTATGTGTCTTTTAGATACTTCCAGGGGCAGTGACTCTGCCACCTCCCTGGGCAGCCTGTTTCAATGCCTGATGACCCTTCCTGCACAGAAATTTTGCCTAGTACCCAACCTTAACCTTCCTTGGTGCAATTTGAGGCCATTTCTTCTTATCCTGTCTCTTGTTGCACGTGAGACGAGACTGATCCCCATCTCACTCGTCTTCTTTAAGGTAGTTGTAAAGGTTGATAAGGTCCCTCCTCAGCTTCCTCTTCTGATGGCTAAACAGCTCCAGTTCCTTCACCCATTCCTTGTAAGGTTTGTGTTCAAGGCCCTTCACCAGCTTAGTTGCTCTTCTTGAACACGCTCCAGTGCCTCAATCACAGAATTGTCAGGGTTGGAAAGGACCTCAAGGATCATCTATTTCCAACCCCCCTGCCCCCTTTTTTCCACTAGATCAGGTTGCCCAGAGCCACAACCAGCCTGGCCTTAAAAACTTTCAGAGATGAGGCTTCCACCAGCTCCTTGAGCAACCTGTTCCAGTGTCTCACCACTCTCATGGTGGAGAACTTCTTCCTGACATCTAATCTAAATTTCCCCTCCTCTAGCTTGGATCTCATTCCCCCCTGGTCCTATTAGTACCTGACACTCTAAAAAGTCCCTCAGCAGCTTTCTTGCAGCTCCCCTTCAGATACTGGAAGGCCACAATAAGGTCACCTCAGAGCCTTATCTTCTCTAAACTGAACAACTCCAACTCTCTCAGCCTGTCCTCATAGGAGAGGTGTTCCAGCCCTTCTTGTAGTGAGGTACCCAAACATGAGCACAGCATTCAAACTGTGGCCAGTTAGAGGAGAAATAACAGGTACCAAATAAGGTTTCTACTTTCCCCACACTTAAGAAATCACTAAATAATAGAAGTATGTATTTTTATTTAATTCATAAGATCATTGAACCATTTAGATTGGAAAATATCTCTAAATTAATGGAGTCCAACCGTTAATCCAACACAGCCAAAGGATGATTCTCACGAATGATGAGGATTCATTTGCACTTCTGAAGCATCACGAAGGGGGCAAGATCAGATGTCTGTAATTAAATGAGGGCTGTGTCATACTCAGAAGCATTTTTCATCCTTTTAAAGGTGAACTCAACAGCACCAGAGCCACTTGAGCAGTAACTAAATCCTATGACAACAAATCTCTCCATACTTTATTTTATATATTTTTATATATGAAAAATAATTATATAAAAAATAGACTTTGCATGTGTATAGTGATTCTGTATTATGAAGGCAAGGAAGTTTGCCAAGGTTTTCTAGGCATGTGCTACCAAAAAAAATTTTTAAAAAAATAAAAAAAAAAATGGTGGAACTGTTGGCAAGGAACAGCTACTCAGTGAAGACAACAGAGGTTGCCAGACTACTTAATTATTGCTCTTACCCACCCACAGCAAAAGATCACAGGATGTTAGAGGTTGGAAGGGACCTGAAGAGATCATCCCCTGCTGGAGCAGGACCATACAATCTAGCTCAGGTCACAACAGGAACATAGCCAGGCAAGCCTTGAAAGTCTCCAGAGAAGGAGACTCCACATCCTCCCTGAGGAGCCTGCTCCAGTGCTCTGTGAGCCTTACAGTAAAGAAGTTGCCCCTTGTGTTGAGGTGGAACCTCCTGTGCTGCAGCTTACATCCATTGCTCCTTGTCCTATCCCAGGTAGCAAGTGAGCAGAGCCTGTCCCCCGCCCCTAACCCTCAGACATTTATTAAATCCCCTCTCAGTCTTCTCTTTTCCAGACTGAGCAGTCCCATGTCCCTCAGCCTCTCCTCATCAGGCAGTGCTCCAGTCCCCTCATTATCCTCATAGCTCTCCCTTGGACTCTCTTGAGCAGATCACTGTCCCTCTTAAACAGGAGAGCTCAAAACTGAATTGAAGATTGCATGTATAGACACGATCTAAAGATACTCTGAGTCTGAAGAGTTTTCTTTCTCACTTTAGTTTTTCACACTGTCCCATTGTAATAAAGTCATGGTGGATAAATGTAGGAGTAGAAGTAGAATGTTTTCCCTTCCCATCTTGATATTTTTACCTACTTATTTTAAGGTAAATATTACTACCCTAGTGTAGCTCTTTCCTACTTGAGCAGCAGTTCTTGCTCTCTAAACACAAACAGGACAGGACCTTCTGACTCCTAATTAAACTGTCAGAACAGTTGAGCTCTGAATTTTTTTTACATCTAGCAATACCTTGCAACCCACAGCAATATTTCTCCCAGCCAAAGATAAGGGGGAAAGTGTTTCTAACAGCTGGCTGGCATGTCAGCAGCTTGCATGAAGGCTTCAGAGAGAGCAAAGATGCAATTTGCCCTGCTAATGTGTTATTTCACAGCCAGAGACAGCACCAGAGTTGATTTAGAGCACACAAAGAGGTTCAAGAGCAGCTCCTCAAAGGAATCAGACCTCCGGGTGCCAGGTTCACAGGTCAGCAAAGGTGGGCAGCTCCTTGTTTAGAGAGGTACAGAAGCATGGAGCAGTTGTCTGCATATTTCAGACAGGCCCAAAGCTACTCCAACTTGGCCAGCACATCAGGTTCAGCTTGAGCTGAGAAATAATAATGGTCTGTTTTCCCTTGTTCTATGTCCTTTCGACCATGGTGCTATTTTTGATGCTTCACTTGCTGGCACACGGATCAATCACGGCAGGACCTGATTTACAACCTGTATTCCAGACACTGCTGCTAGCAAGGAGCAGAGAAGGGGATAGGGACAAGTGTGTTTGAACACCCATTGTGCAGTGTCCCATTCTGGCTCCAGAAAGGATTTGGAAATACAATGGCAAGAAAAGAGGCTGATATCTCCAACATTTATTTATACAGACAGCCAGTTTGATTGTTTCCACAGAGCAAACCAAATCACTTGTTTGTGAGTGCCTCCTTAAAGGGCTGGTTTTTGTTTACCCAAGACAGAGCACATCCCAGCAACTCATTATGGGCATCTTTTCTAAATTAAAAAAGGATTGCTTTGTTGGAGAAGAGTAAATAAATCTGACATCCCATATCATGTATTGGTCCTTAGAATCACAGACTCAAAGTGCATGGGGGTGGAAGAGACCTTTGGAGATCATCTAATGCAATGATACACCTGGGGCAGGTTGCAAAAGTCTTCATCCTATTGTTTAAAACCTACACACAGCCTTCATCTCACTTGGCACATGGGGCACAAGCAATAATCATAGAATCATAGCACCATAAAAACATTTTGGTTAGAAGAAATCTTTCAGATCATTAAGTCCAGCTGTTAGCTCAGCACAGCCAAATCATGAATAATTCTTGTTTTGATCACTGGGAAAAATTTTGGATGGATCCACCTGCAATGGAGACCATAAATTACAGCCTGTTCAAGAGAACATACAGAAGGCAGATTCTCCTTCCACAGTTACATAAAACCCCTACATGTGGGAGCCCAAGCAAATAGCTCTTCATCTGGTGGGAATCCCACTGAGAGGAAGCAGAGATCATTTCCTGGTCACGGTGCCAGGCTGGGTGCCAGCATGCATGGGACAGGAGGGAAACAAAGCTAGAAGGATATTGCTGAGGGCTGGGGGTATGAAACCCATTCTCCCAAAGGTCAGATCCTCCTTTGACAATGATATCAGTGTAGCCAGCACTCTCACACAGTCTGCTGAAAGCTACTTAGTGAAGTTTCTGGCAAATCTTGAGTTCTTCCTTCTGTCTGAATCTCCCCTCTTTCAGTTTAAAGCCATCATCCCCTGTCCTGTTACAGCAGAGCTTGCTAAAAAGTCTGTTCCCATCTTTCTTAGAGGACTCCTTTATTTATTGAAAGGTCACAACAAGGTCTCGTCAAAGGCTTCTCCTCTCTAAGCTGAACAATCCCAACTGTCTCAGCCTTTCTTCACAGGAAGCCTGTTCCAGCCCTCTGATCATTTTTTGTGGCCTCCTCTGGACCTGCTCCAGCCAGTCCATGTCTGTACACCAAAGCATGGATCGTTCTTTGAGGTTTGTAACTCCATCTGCATCCAGAAGAGTAAAGCTCTGTGCCTGGAGGCTAGTTATGGTCCATGAACTGTAACATACCCACGCCAAGATGATGAAGCTGCTGCTGGAAAGTCTTCTCATGATAAAATAGCAGGAGCTAACCTCAGTGAGGTTTAGTCTGGGTCTAGTTCTTGCAGGAACAGAGAAAGCAAGCAAAGAATCTCTTCTGTCATTGAGAAGCATAAATCAGATCACAGAATCACAGAAACATCCAGGTTAGAAAAGCCTCTCAGGATCACCAAGTCCAACATAGAACCCTACTCTACAAGATTCACCTTCAATCATCTCCCCAAGCACCACATCCAACCAACCCTTAAACACATCTAGGGTTGGTGTCTCCACCACCTCCCAGGGCAGCTCGTTCCAGTCCCTGACCACTCTCTCTGTGAAAAACTTTTTCCTAATGTCCAATCGAAATCTACCCAGTCTCAGCTTGAGGCCGTTCCCTCTTGTTCTGTCTTCAACTACCTGTTAGATACTTTCCTACTGGGGAAACAGGACTCTAAAGAAAGGGTAGGAGTGATGGAGCTGCATCACCACTTCGCCCTATACCCACACAAAAGCAGATTAGGTGAAGCCACACTTTGCAGCCCTGTGTTATATGGGAGAGACTTTTGAGGTAGTGGAAGCAGAAGGGCTGCACAGTAGAGTGACTTGACCACTTCTATTGCTATGATTAGACTAAATCCAGTAACAAATCTGCCCTCACACATTGCTACATCGTGCTACCATGGTCTGTACATATCCTTGCCAAAATGCTGAGGCTAACACTGGGAACCCTGAGGGGAATTTTGCTCCTCTTGTTGTCTTCATGAGCTCCTTGGAAAATAATGTGGTTATAAGCTGTTTTCAGTACTGACCTGTATCTAGCAAATGGTCATCAATCCTGAGCATTTGCATCCTTAAAAATAAGTTTAGAAAGAGGTTTTGGCAAATGTCAACCTTTCTGGAACAGAAAAGTGGTATTAGGGAATCACTGAATCATTTTGGTTGGAAAAGACCTTTAAAATCATTGAGTCAAACCATCACCCAACTCTAGCAAACCTGATGCTAAACCACATTTCTTAGCACCACATCTATACACCTTTTGACAAAGATTGGCAAATCTGCCCTACTAGCAAAAGACCAAGATGCACTCTTGAGCCTCAAGTTTCACCCAGGGAGCTCAGGTCTGGAGGTGGATTGTTAAAGATTTGAGGATAAGGCCAGTTTGCAATCTGGAAAGCAAGGAAACTGAAAGAGAAAAATCTGGGTGAAGGAAAAGGTATCAGTTACTCCCAACTTTCTAGACATTCATGTTTCTAGATTTTTCATGAAAATCAAAAGCTTTGCTTCTACAAAGAAAACCTGAGTTTGTACTCTATGACTCTTTCAACAATCCTCCCCATTCGGCATTTCTTCTGCAGCATCACAGCCACGGGAGCCAAGCACAGGTCCATCGCAAGTCCAAGTCCACCACAACTGCTGCCAGCCTGCCTCTGCCACCCCTACTGACACTATTGCTGTGCAAAATAGAGATAAGCTTAGAGCAAGGGAGAAATTTGTCTCTCAAAGGCAAGAATCCATCCAGGAGCAGGGCCCAGGCACTCCTCCAGTGCAGCAGAGAAGTCCCCTCTTCACCATGGAGACTGTGGGGCCAATTATCAGGCCACAGTAAAATCTCTGATGGTTTGCAAAGAGGGAACATTTTCACGGAAGTATGGTCCTGACCACAATTATTTCACTCTTGAGTGAAGTTATTATTATTATTTTTCATTATTGCTTTAGGAGGCTCCATTTCATTAGGAGCTGGAAGTCTCCATGTACACAAAACACTCAGGCAGGGGAAAAAAAAAAAAAAAAAAAAAAAAATCAAACAGCCTGCTCTGTAACAATAATAAAACCCACCAAAAGACCATTGAAATCTTAGGCTGTGAGGATATGAATCAATAGTGCTCTTTTCCTGTTTCTAATTAGACCTGGACAACGTGCCTCAGTAGGCAATGAGGCCATTGTCTTCTCCTCAGAGGTAGGAATGTGATTCTTCTCAGGCAGTCGTAAGCTAACACAGCAGTGCTAAGGCTGAAATGCAGGCTCATGTGTCCCCAGGATTGCTCTCCCAAAGGCAGGAACTAACTTTATAACAACTTACCCTAACCCCCTGTAAATTCCACACTTAGAGTGCAAAATAAAATACACTGACCTGGACAGGCTGGAGAATTAGGCAGAGAGCAACCTTGTGAAGATCACAGAATCAACAAGGTTGCGAAAGACCTTCAAGATCATCGAGTCCAACCTATCACCTAACACCTTCTAAATCAACTAAACCATGGCAGTAAGTGTCTCATCTAGTCTCCTTTTAAACATCTCTAGGGACGTTGACTCCACCACCTCCCCAGGCAGCACACTCCAATGCCAATCGCTGTTTCTCTGAGCAACTTCTTCCTAACATCCAGCCTAAACCTGCCTTGGTGCAGTTTGAGACTGTGTCCTCTTGTTCTGTCCCTGGGTGCCTGACAAAAGAGACCAACCCCACCTGGCTACGACCTCCTTTCAGATAGCTGTAGAGAACAATGAGGTCTGCCCTGAGCCTCCTCTTCTCCAGGCTGCACACCCCCAGCTCCCTCAGCCTCTCCTCACAGGGCTGTGCTCCAGGCCCCTCACCAACCTTGGTGCCCTTCTCTGGACACTTTCAAGCACCTTAGCATATTTCTTAAATTGAGAGGCCCAAAACTGGACACAGTGCTCAAGGAGTGGCCTAAACAGCACTGAGCATGGGGGCAGAAGGACTTCCCTGCTCCTGCTGGTCACACTACTCCCGATGCAGTCCAGGATGCCATTGGCCTTCTTGGCCACCTGGGCACACTGCTGCCTGATGTTCAGCTGGCTGTCAACCAGTACCTCCAAGGCAACCAGAGAACAATAACCACCTGTGCCAGTATAGGTTAAGAGTTAACCTGCTAGAAAGAAGCTCCTCAGAGATAAACCTTGGAGTCCTGGTGGCAGAGGAGCAAGCAATGTGCTCTTGTGGCCCAGAAGACCAATGGTGTCCCGGGGTGCAGTACAAGTGTGGCCAGCTCAGCGAGAGAGGTTCTTCTGCCCCTCTGCTCTGCCCTAAGTGAGGCCACATTTGGAGCACTGTGTCCATTTCTGAGCTCCCCAGTTTAAATGGGACAAGGAACTACTTGAGAGAGAGTCCAGCAGAGGGCTACGAAGATGCTAAGTTGACAGCAGCATCTCTGTGAAGAGGTAAGGCTGAAAGACCTGAGAATGTTTAACCAAAAGCAAAACTGGGAGGGGATCTTACCAGTTCCTATGAATATCTAATGGGCAAGTGTCAAGAGAATGGGGCCAGAGTCTTGCCAGTGGTGCCCAGTGACAGAATAAGGGGCAGTGGGCACAAACCAGAAGACAGGAAGTTCCATCTGAACATGAGGGAAATTTCTCTGCTGTGAGGATGACAGAGCACTACCAGGCTGTCCAGAGAGATTGTGGAGTCTCCTTCTCTGAAGAGATTCCAAACCCAGGTGGACATTGTGATCCTGGGCAACCTGCTGCAAGTGACCCTGCTTTAGCAGTGGGGTTGGACTAGATGATGCCCAGAGGTCACTGCCAAACTCTACTATTCTGTGCTTCTGTGATTTTTCTTTCGTTTGTTTTTTTTCTGCTCAAGATATTTGGCATTGCCAGGAGGTTATGGTACTCAGCTCTATAAAGATTTTGGTCATCAAAGTGGCAATTAGAGCTGGTCATGAGATTTCTGATGACATGTCATTTCACTGGAGAGAAATTGACTGGTGAGAGCCAGAAAGTTTCCTGTTTCAATGAACCAACATCAAACCACAGGTAGTTTTTCCACTGGAAAACTGCCTGGCTTCTTACCAGCTAGCTTGGTGGGCTGTTGGGACACAGGGGTCATAGGCTTGCTGCCACAGAACTGCAAGCCTGGTAGTGCTGGAGGACCTGGATCAAGTCAGCAGATCCAAAATCTAAAGTTGAGCCAAGGATGGGGCTGGGATGTGCTGCTCCATACAAGGCAGCAGTGAGGCTGGAAAGAAGCACGTCCAGGGGAACACACTTTGTTTTGGAAGTGCCACACGTCATTGTTTCCAACTCCTAGGTTTGTTTTTTGGTGTCTATTTTTCCCCCCATAAACTTGTCATTTGTGGGTAATTTTGAAATAACTGGTCTCATTCCAAATCAGAAGCAGCCCAAAAGTCAGAATTTCCCACGAACCAGGAATTTGATCATTTGGCCAGTCTTTCTGGTGACAGTCCAGCACATTTGCAGTTGAATTGGATGTGCTGCTTAACGGCAACGTGCAGCTTGCTCTTCTACACAACTTTCCCATAGAAGATTCATTTGCTTTCTGCCGCTAGTAAAGGCACAAGCAGAACCTGGACCAGGACTCTTCTACCAAGGAAGTAGAATGACAGATGAACCTATCTGGATGCATTCCTGTGCAGACTACCCAGTGATCCAGCTTTTGGCAAGGGGATTGGACTCATTGGTCTCTGGAGGTCCCTTCCAACCTCTAACATTCTGCGAAGTGTCCCCACTGCTTGGTGAGGCTACCACAACGCAACCTGTTGAGTCCTTTGAAAAGGGGAACAGCCCTGCTCTCAAATCACAGCAAGGAAGCGGAGGAGATGGCACATGCCAGACTCCTAACCTGTACCTTCTTTAGCAATATCATAAAATAAAAAGCTCTCAGAAAGAGATTGAGCAGTGCAGAGCACACATTCATCTGATCAGAAATATGGTGAGCTGCATGAAGTATCCTTCACTTCCCTTTTACTACTGAGACTTGGCTTGGGAAAGAGCAGAGCAGACAGATGACCAGCAGTTTAAACCACAACTGGTGACAAACCAAGATAGCAGCAGCTACTTCACTATTGAGATTGGTATCAAGAAAGCACTTTTCAAACCCCATCTTGAGCAGGGATAAAATCTCCAACACTTTCTACATCCACACAGCACAAGGCAAAGCACAGATCCAAGCCTGACCCAAAACTCCTAGTGGAAGTGCCCAGCTCCAGGTCCGAAATAATTTCTTCAGAGAGCTTGTGATTTCCAAACTCTGCACCACCACTACCACTACTAAGGACTCTACCCTGCCCTGCTCAGCCTGACCAAGATCCCAGTGATGTCAAAGACAACATGCATGCAGATACTCCCCAACTGCTCATAGTGACTCCTGCAAGAGACTGTCCCGGCTGAAGTGATTCCCAAAGAGGTCTACCACAGCAAACACAGAAGAGGCTGGCAGCTGAAGTGAAACAGTTTGGAACACATTAATGGCTGAAACCATGAGCCCTGGAGTCCTTTAGGGGCCAAACAGCCTAATTTAGATTATTTTTTGGATGTGCCAATTGGTTGGGAGTATTCCTGTATTCAAGCACTTCCCAGGACCAGCCATGTAGAAACTGCCTCAAGTTAAAGAGGTAAGAGGAAAAACCCATCACAAGTGCCAGAGGAGGGCATTCATCAATACTTTTTCAACAAGACATCATGCCTTTAAATGAATGCAGGACCCAATGAAAGGAGAAATGGATGGAAAAAAACCAACTTAGTCAGAATTTTCTTAGAACCACTTGTTGTAGAGCACTCCAAATTTCCTCTTCCACACCCCCCTATCTCTAGGGGTTTGAATGGAGAGGAGAAGGCAGCACAAAGAATTGCTTCCCTCCCACCGCAGGCTTGAAGGGGGCACAGCAGCAGGCGCCTTTCTCCACACCATGTGGCAGCCTGTGCTGGGAATTGGGCTGGTGATTGGCTGGGTTCTTTGTGCCCAGTATAAAATGGCAAATGGACACTTTGTCTAGAAGAGCATAAATAGAGCAAGGGAAAAAGGTACAAGGTCCCCACCTTGACAGAGCTCCCAACAGGACAGAGCTGTGAGCAACCTATCCAGTTGCAGATGTCCCTGCTGACTGCAGGGAGTTGGACTAGATGACCTTGAAAGGTCCCTTCCAACCCAAAACATTCTGTGATTCTGTAACACATTCATTATCACCCCTCAAACAGCAAGCAAATACATTTTTTGTCTAGCTGTAGATCCACCGGCTAAAAAGAAACCAGAAGAAAGATAAATTACACATACAGGAAAATTTAAGGTACCAATTTCCAGTTTTTTGCCTGGAAAACAAAAAGGCATCTTCTGATCACCACCAGCAAGACCCAGGCATGCAGAGCAAAAGCAGAAGCTGTGAGATACTTGGTAACAGCCTGGCAGCAAACTCCACTGCAGGTAGCCATCTGTGTTGGCATTGTATGCAAGGCTTGCTTCCCACTCTATTAATGAGGTTAATGAGTAGAAACATGTGCTGTGTTTGTTTGTGACAAGCTAGGCACAGTTAATGCACTGCAGAATCCAACAAGCCATGCTTTAGAAGAATTTAGAAGAACAGAAGATGTTTTTGAAAGCAACTTCCCTGAGGAAGACAAAAAATAAGCTAAGGGTAGCAGGTCAGCTGAAACCCCTCCAATTTTCTGCTCATGTTTTTCAGCTGGTAGCTTGAACCTCAGACGACAAAATGTCTCACATTAACCTTGATCATTGATGTAGCTGGTTGGTGCCAGAAGATAGCATTGGTTTAATCTAAGAACAGCCACGGAGCCTGCAACACAGTAGTGCCTGGTTGGGATGACTGCAAAAAGAAAAGATCAAAAAGACAATGGAAAAACACAGAGAAGGAAACAAGGAGGAAAGAGCACCAAAAATGTCAGCTCTTCTCCCAAGAGGCAGCCTCACACTCATAGTTCTGACACAATGAGCAAAGAAAGGAGGTACAAGACCATTCAGTAAGTCAACAGCCTCCACAATTCAGCCTTGCTATTTCTACAAACCTTTCACACTCAGATCTTGAGTTTCTGATATATAAAGAAACCTAAAGATATATTGGAGTCTACCAAGCCATAATTTAAGCTATAATTTGGTCCTCTCCATGGAGTAAGTTGGATCACTGTTTCTATACAAGGTTTCTTCCAGCAAGGGAATTTCTACATCATGCATGTGGATTTTTGTTGCTCTGCCAGAGTCTTCTTCCATTTCAGAAACATTCCCAGGAATCTATACTATATTCCATATTTTCAATAGCTGCTGTCATTGATGGTAGCAGTCCTTCATTCCTCACAAATTGATGTCATGCTCAGGTTCATCTTTCCAAGGGCTTGGAGTTTTCACATTAGAAACATCTCATCAGACCCAGGCGAGTGCCAGCAGTGGTAGGTCATTTCTCTTACAGCCACAGCTGTGGATGGTTATTTTGCAGGTCATTTGGCAAAAGCCATCTCATTTTATGAGCTTGCAAAAAGATTTTTCAAATGAAAGAAGGGAAGAAAAAAAAAGTAGTAGAGACTGTTTCTGGAGATGTCTTTCCAATCATCTTTGATCTCCCAGTCTCTAGCTCTGGAGCCCCGAACACAAGGAGGACATGGAACTGTTGGAGCAGGTCCAGGGGAGGGCCATGAAGATGCTCAGAGGACATTGTAGTCCTGCGGCTTGTTGGCCACCAGGACCCCCAGGTCCTTCTCCACAGTGCTGCTTTCCAGCAGATTACCTCCCAACTTGTACTGGTGCAGTTTATTACTCCTTCCCAGGTGCAAGACTCTGCCCTCATCCTTGTTGAACCTCATTAGGTTCCTCTTTGCCCAGCTCAAACAGAGGAACCCATTAGGGGAAAAAAAAAAAAATATCCCAAAAGCAGCAAGCAAGGAGTAAAAAGACCCCACAACCTTGGAAGGAGGAAATTCAACCTCAGCTACTAAGACCCAACTTGCTGTCAGCAGGGAGCATTTCAGGACAGTTTCATTATGCCTGTGAGAGTATTCAGTTACCATTTTATCTCTTGGAGCTTTGATAGTGCTGATTTGGCAAGCACTGGGACAGTTTTATTCCAGTTGGGTGACTCCTAATGGGAATAGGAATTTGTGTGGCTGATCAGATACTTGAATGGACTGGTACTCCTTAGTTTAAGATATTAAGGTTTAAATAAATTTGGCAACAGGGAATCAATGCACCCGAGCCACACAACTGACTACAAGCATTTTGCAACTGTATAACAGGCAGAGCTTCCCATTAGCTTTTAATTTTTCTATTTCCATGAACAGCAAACTCCTAATAGCTTAACTTAACAATTCTCTTCCATCCCTTCAGAGCACCTACCCAATTGCAGGAAGGAGAAAGCTTCAGAGATGACTCTACTTTTTTCATCCCTTTCCTTCCCCCCCCCCCCCCCCCCCCCCCCCCCCCCCNCCCCCCCCCCCCCCCAACCCGAGAGAACTTCCATTCCTGAGATCTGTGCCCAAAAAAGCTAGCCCTGAACTGAGGCCACTCTTTTCAGTGGTGACTAGTCACAGGACAAGGAGAAAATGGCACAAACTCGGGCACAGGAGGTTCCACCTGGAGAGATTCCAAACCCACCTGGACATTGTGGTCCTAGGCAACCTGCTGCAGATGACCCTGCCTTAGCCCTGCTAGGGGTGAACTGGATGATCTTTAAAGAGTCTCTTCCTACACCTACCATACAGAGATTCTGTGATTCTGCATGACAAAGACTCCTGTAACAGCTCACAGAGTTTGTGATTTTTAATCCCCCCCCGCCCTGAACAAGTAGTTCTTCAATTCAAATAAACACAGGTGACACCATTTACGTGAGTGATCTATCCTGGAACAGTTACAGAGGGCTGATATTTTGGGATTGCTTGGAAGGAGACTTCAATCTCAACAATGGCGAGTAGTCCTCATTTCAGCAGAGCTGCACCAGAGGAAAAGGAGTTTCTGGGTCATTTAAGTTTTGACTTAAGCAATCTGAGAAGTACCAGAACTGGAGTCTGTGCCCATTGGTAAGCACAAAGTTAATCTACAGGGGGAACATTCTCATTATGGAGAGCTTTGCCTTTATTGTCTTCCCAAAAGCAACACCATCAAGGTGAAACATTAGACCACCACAAGCAGCACAGAGCAGCTACTGGGTCTTTTCAGAGATTTACAGTCAAACACACTTCATCTCATTTGTGTTTCTGGTCATCTATTGCTTATGTTCTGGGAAATATTCCAATGGAAGAGTTTGGAGTCAGCAATATTTTTCTGGAAAAGGATATTTTAAAGCAGTGATCTCAGTGACTGATGTGAGCATTCCCACTTACAGACTTGTTGGAGGGAGTTACACTTCTCATATCAGGAAACACAACCCTTGAGTGTAAGAAAACATCAGCATAGTTTGAAAATCAGACAGCAGATGAGGAGATGTTCATGAATAAGATCACATGGAGAAATATTAGTTCCTGCATCACTTAAGCAAAAAAATAAAAAGCCTCTAAGAAAAAAAAAAAAATCCAAATGTGTTGAAGCATGTGGATGGATCATAAAGATGGGTGAGATTTTTTCTTATAAGACCTTCATTAGTCTTACCCTTTTATTATCAGTCTAAGTTTAATCCCCTAGACTTATATCTGCAGTGCTTTCAGTGTGGGTTCATTGCTTCTAAATTCAGGTTGGAGCAGGGAAGGGATGGCCCAGCTACTAAAGTGTCCTGAAAAATCAATAAGGAGAAAAAACAAATAAAAAATAATTAAAAAAAAAAAAAAAAAAAAAAAAAAAAAAAGAAGTCATGCCCTCTTGCTCCTCAGGCTTCTAGCTCTGAGCCTTTCACATTGGCAATATCATGCAGCACCAATATCAGCAAGAACCAGACAACACAAGCTTGTGCTGGTTGTTGTGGCAACAATTTACACCTCAATTATTTTGGACATGCTAATTGCTTATTCTTTCAAATCAGGCTTCTCTAGATCTGAAAATTGATTTAGACAGATATATCAAATCCACTCTATTATCCTCAATAAAAACTGGAGAATAATAATTCTACAACTGCATGGGCTTAAGCTTAAAGCACATGAATTGAGGAAATAAATTAGTAAAATGAGTTCACCAGATGGATCTAGCCCTAAAATGATGGATTTGGGGACACAGTTTAGTGGTGGACTTAGCAGTGCTAGGTTAACAGTTGGACTTGAGGATATTAAAGGTCTTTACCAACCAAAATGATTCTATGATCCAATCTTTCAAGGGCTTTATCCATGAGGGGGGAAAAAAAAAAAAAAACCCAAAGAATTTTTGTCTTCTACCTTCAAAGGATTCATTCAGAAGAGCCCAGAGTGATGTTGACCCAGACATGGGTCTCCAAGGTAGATTTTTCTAGCACTGCTCTGATACCTTATTAAAAATGATGCCAATGACCCATAGCTATTAATAGGTGTTGACACTAAAGACCCACTCAGAGGGCTAAAGTAGTCTAGAGGAAGTGGCCAAGAGGTGGATTTTCCGCCCTAGATACGGTGTCTCACTTAATCATGGCAGGGGGGATATCTGAATCCTTTTGTGCTGAGCTTACTTTGGCTCCTTCTGATGCAAGTTCACAGGAGGTGCTAAGAAGCAGAGGTTTCTTCAGGAAGTTCAGGGTAGGCAGAATTGTTTTTGTTCTGCATCTGAATGAAAATCTGCTAAAAATGTGCAAGCACTGGACTGGTTCTTTATTTTCCTTACAGCGTGGTTCCAAAACTCTTTCAGTTCCTCAAGTCAGTGGCTAATGGCTGGCAGGATTTAGACTGATATTTGCTTATTCTCCATCTTGTCTCTCCAAAAGCTTCTCACCAGAGGAGGCTGTTGCTATGACCTGACCTTGACCATCCTTGGCCAGAGTTCAAAAGCAACAGCAAAGGAACAGAAATTCTGATGTGCTACTTCCTGTTGGGCTCCCCTACTAAACCAGAGAGTGCCCCTACAGTAATGAACAGAGCTTGAAGCACAATGGAGGGGTTGGCTGTGGGGCACAACTGGAGACTTCATGAGGTGGAAAGGGCTTAGCAAAGAATCACAGAATCATTTTGGCTGAAAACACCTTTGAGTCCAACCATTATTAGTTCTGCCAAGTTTAGTGCTAAACCATGACCCTCAGCACCACATCTCTGTGTCTTAACTCCAGAGATGTGGATTCAGCCACCTCCCTGGGGATGCTATTCTCATGTTTGATAAAGCTTTCAATTAAGAAGTTTCTTGGGAGAGAAAAATTACATAGCTTGAACATAAAGGTCACTAGCAATATCTCATGTTAAAAGTACAGGGTTTGTTGTTCTTTGGTCCTGCGTGACTGTCTACACACTGCAAGGTCATAGAATCACAGAATCATTCAGGTTGGAAAAGACTAAGACCATCAGGTCCAACCATTAAGCCAGCACTGTGAGGTCACCACTAAACAATCTCCCTCAGCACCACATCTACAGAGCTTTTAAATCCCTCCAGGGATGAGGACTCCACCACTGCCCTGGACAGCCCATTCAAAGGTTTGAAAACCGTTATTTACTAGCAATATAAGGGTGACATTTTGTCTCTTATCTCATATGAAACCTAATGGTGGGGTTTAGAACTCTTTCTCTCAAGTTTTTTCTCTGCATGCACAGCTAGATCTAAGAACAGTGCACACAAGCGACTGAACTTCCCTAAAGAAACAAACAGCTGTTTGAATGGCAGTTTCGTGTGTGAAGAGCTGAGCCCCAACAGGCAGATGCAACAGGAATGTTATCTTCTGAACTAGTACTGGAGCTAGGCCCATCTCACCAGGAGAAGATATGCAGTAGTCAGCAAACATATTCAGTCCCAGCTGGATAAGCACATTTTCTTTCATCAGAAAAAAACATCTTGCCCTGCTAGAAATCACATTTAAACCTGGTGCCTTAAAACCAGCATCAGTCAGATGCAACTTTGAGGAGGCTTGCCAGAGGCATGGCTGCACATTTCTAAGTAACAGAATCACACAATTTGGCTTGGAAGGGACCTTTTAAGGTCATGTAGTCCAACCCTCCCTGCAGTGAGCAGAGACATCTTTGACTCGATTAGGTTGCTCAGAGTTCTGCCCAGCCTGGTCTGAAATGGTTCCAGGAATGGTGTTTCTAGCACTTCCCCGGGCAACTTGGGCCAGTGTTTCACCACAGCTCAGTGTGAAAAATGTCTTCCTGCCATTCAGTTTAAATCTCTTTCAGTTTCAAGCCATCACCCCTTGTCCTATAGCAACAGGCCCTGCTAAGTCTGCCCCATCTTTCTTATCAGCCCCCTTTAAATGCTGAAAGGCCACAAGAAGGTCTCCCTGAAGACTTCTCTTTTCCAAGCTGAACAACCCCAACTCTCTCAGCCTGTCTTCGCAGCAGAGGGGTTCCAGCCCTCCCATTGTTTCTGTGGCCTCCTCCAGCCCCACTCCAACAGGTCCATGTCTCTTGTGACAAGGTTGGCACAGCTGTACCCAGCACTGCAGGTGGGGGTCACAGAGCAGAGGAGCAGAATCCCTTCCCTCAACCTGCTGCCCACATTGCTAGGGATCTGCCCACAACATGGCTGCCTTCTGGGCTGTGAATGCACATCACCAGCTCATGCCCAGCTTTTCACCCACCTAAGTCCTAACCCACAGGGCTGCTCTCAGTCCCTTCACCCCTCAGTCTGCGTTGACACCTGGTATCATAGACTCAATTCATAGATTCTCTGATACATGGGATTTGCCCTGACCCAGCTGCAGCACCTTGCAAGCTCCTGCCCATAATAATAAACCTTCATTATTAGTCCCCATTTCATTGATAATACAACTTAATCAAAGCCATCTCCTCATGAAAATAGCAGCATACCAACATCCAAGAGGGCAGCCATCAGTTTTGTCACTAACCACAAACCATCTTACTGATTTTACTTGGCTATACTGAGCAGCAGCTTCCAAAGTTTACACCATCTATGCATATATTATAATGTTTTCCTACAAAGTATCTTAAAGCTGTCTCAAGTGAGTCAGATTCACATCTTGCATGTTTTCCTCAAGAAAGACTTTGGGTTTAAAATTGCTTCTAAGAAATTCTCTGAAAAAGAGAAGTTTGTCAGTGCACTCATACTAAAAGGGGTTCTGAAGAGCAAGGGCACAAGTGGAATGATTAAAGCCTTTAAAGGAGGCAGATTCCTACAACTAATCTAATTGATGTTCATAAATATCTGAGGGCTGGGGGTCAAGAGGGAGGGGACAAACTCTTTTCAGTTGCACCCTGTGACAGGACAAGGGCTAATGGATACAAACTACAGCACAAGAAGTCCCACCTCAACGTGAGGAAGAACTTCACTGTAAGGGTCACAGAGCACTGGAACAGGCTGCCCAGAGAGCTTGTGGAGTTTCCTTCTCTGGAGACTTCCATGACCTGCCTGGATGTTTTCCTCTGTGACCTGTGCTAGATTCCAAGGCCCTGCTCTGGCAGGAGGGTTGGACTTGACCTGTGGAGGTCCCTTCCAACCCCTAACATCCCATGATCCTGTGAACTGTGCTGATGAACCTACCTCTAGAAGCTAAAAAGTGAGCACAGAAAGAGTAGGGAGAGAATTGGGGGGTTTTGAGGTCTTTTATCCACCCATCAAGACTTTTGGCTCAACCTTCTGGAAAACAAATACAACACCGCATGATATAAACTTCACAAATAGAAAATACAACTGAAAAATACTGACTACAATAACTGTCAGGAAAATATTAATTGCATGTAAAAGCCAAACAAAAAAGTATGTTTCAATTTATTTTCAGGTAAGCTTGGACTTCAGTGTAGACCACACAGGTGTGTTTGTTCTACGCAGACTGAAGCTGGACCACCAGGGAATGTTCACCTCCAACAAAATGTGGAAATGTACTGTGTTTAAAGGTGCTTTGCAACAGAGTTGACTGAACAGCACATGACTTCAGCCACTGAAATAGAACTACCCTTTGGAACTTTGTCTCATTTGAAGGTTTGGCTTGTGGACCTTGTTTCAGCTAATCAAGCACTCAACTGTAGATCATCTGTAATAAAACTCTTAACTCGTAAATAAAGCCACAGCACTTCTAGTGTTCACTTAAAAATCCCATCATTTGCACCTCATCAAGCTCTAGCCCAGACTCTTGTACCAACTGCTGAAGATATAATCATAGAATCAAAACACTGTTTAGGTTGGAAAAGATCTCTAAGATCATTAAGCCCAACCGTTAAGCCAGCATGGCCAAGCTCACCACTGCACCACGTCCCTCACCACCACTTCTACACAGATTTTACAATTCCTCAAGAGATGGTGACTCCATCACTTCCTAGGCAGCTTGTTCCAGGGCTTGACAACCCTTCTGAGGAAGATTTTTTCCCCTCATTTCCAACCTTAACCACTTCTGGAAAACTTGAACCAGTTTCCTCCTGTCATGTCTCTTGTTACTTGGGATGGGAGACTAATCCCCACTCACTGCAGCCTCCTTTCAGATATTTGCAGGCAGCAAGGAGGTCTCCCCTCAGCCTTCTTTTCTCCAGACTGAACAACCCCATTTCCCCCAGCTGTTCCCCACAAAACTTGTTTTCTAGACTCATCACCAGATTTGTTGCTCTTCTAAGGACACATTCCAGCACCTCAGTGGTTACAGCTATGCAGATGTATCTGCCTTTGACTATTTTGATCAAGCCTCAGACCCCTTCAACTCTGCAGCCAAGCATGGTTCAAGTGACTGGGAAAGTAGACCCTTATGAACTCAGTCTTTCAGTTGCCTTCCCCCGTTCCCACCTTCTACTGCAGAGAGGGACCAGAAACAACTCTCACCCAAATCCCAAAGTCTGTAATAAAATGAAGACTTAATTGTTATTTCCCCATTGTTGACTTATGCTTTACATATTCCAGTGAAATCAGGTCGAGCCGATTAATGGAGGTGGTTCAGCAAAGAAAAGTAATTTCAGAGGGATTCAAAATGGATTAAACTTGGGGCTAGTAGAGGGGGAAAAAATAAAATTGTGAAAAGTTACCTTGTGCAGAGCAATCTTTCTTATAAAAATGCCTTCTGTTGTCAAGACATCCTACAGTTCTGAAAGCTTTTGCTTTTAACTAGGATTTGAAGTCAAAGTCGAAAATAATTACACTCAAGTCATCTTTTATGCCCTCAAAGAATGCAGCATTTCTACCAACTTCAGTTTTCCTGGGATTAGTAAAAAAAATAAAAGTAAAAAAATTTAAGTGGTTATAATTGCATCTGACTGTCTTTCTGACAGAACAAAAATCCATAGGGAAGGTGGCAGCTTTCCAGTCTTTTTTTAAACGCACATGGTGGCTTAGACTGCTACATGTGCTTAGACATAGCCATCAGATGTCTAGGAAAGCATTCTGCAGTGACATCAGCTGATCCTCAGAATCACAGAATGGTAAGGGTTGGAAGGGACCATCTGGTCCATCCTCCCTGCTAAAGCAAGGTCAGCCAGAGCAGGCTAGCCAGGATCCCATCCAGACAGGTTTGGAATCCCTGAAGAGAAGGGGACTCCACAACCTCTCCAGGCAGCTTATTTCAAGTGCTCTGGCACCCTCAAAGCTTTTCCTTATGTTACTGGAACTTCCTGTGTTCCTGTCTGTGCCCACTGTCCATTCTCTTATTACTGGGCACCACTGAAAAGAGTCTGATCCCATCCTCTCAACCCCTGCCCTTCAGGTATCGGTTAATCCTGTGGATGCTCATCAATTAGATTAAGCGTTAAAGATTTCTTTACTGGAAGCGTGCTAAGGCATTGGAACAGGCTGCCCAGGGAGGTTATGGAGTCACTGCCCTTGAAGGTGTTCAAAAAACATGTAGACCTGGCAGGCTGGGACATGGTTTAAATGGCCACAGTAGCCTTAGGTTGAGACTTGGCCTCAATGACCTTAGGGGACTTTTCCAGTTGGAAGAATTCTATAATTCCAAGATGCCCATAAGCACTGATGAGGTTCTCCTCAGCCACTGCATACATGACATACTTAAAGGCTGTAAGGAAGTGTGAGTGTGTTTCAATCAAAAAATAATTAAAAGGCAGGAGAATAGATTTTAAGAAACTCTGCCACAGATCTAGGAGCTCTGCCATGTATTTCAGAGCTCTGCCATCACTTCTATGCACTCCTACCAACTAGAGGTTTTGTTTAATAACACTTTGCCATCTATAGCTAGAGATGCCTCTGATCTATTAGAAATAATAGCAGAATAAGCTTTCCACTTGTTAATTTTATTACACTACAGATTCAATTTACTTTCAGCCTCTTGTGCCAGAAGACCTTGGCTGTGTATTCTGGTTGGAGAACATAATGGTTAGCGCTGCTTAGAAGGAATATTCCACACACATACCCCCATTCCAAAAGATAAAAGTTTTACAACATTTAAGCACTTCAATTTTTCTTTGTTACAGCACATAGCTCTAAGTTGGCACTGCTGGGAGTTGTTACTGTATTAAATGGCACACAATTATCCAGCCTCCAGCTGCCTAGGAACACAAATGAGGAAAGCTCAGCTAGAGGTTTTTACCATTTCTGATGCACAGCCAACACCACATAGGGTTGGTTGGAGGGTTGTGAATGGTGTTTTTTGCTGGATACCAGGATTTGGGGTTGCTCTTGTGTTCTTTTTAAATGGCTCTTTCAAAATTTCAGCTGCAAAGTCATAGCATGCTCAGGGCTGGAAGGGATCTCCAAAGCTTATCTAGTCCAGCCTCCCCTGCAGTCAGCAGGGACATCCTCAACTAGATCAGGTTGCCCAGAGCCCTGTCAAGCCTCACCTTGAGTATCTCAAAGGATAGTGCCCCAAACACCTCCCCAGGCAACCTGCTCCAGTGTTCCACCATCCTCATGGTAAAGAGCTTGTTCCTAACACCCAATCTAAATCTGCTCTTCTCTAGTTTGAAGCCATTGCCCCTTGTCCTATCACCACAGGCCTTTGGAAACAGTATCTCCTCCAGCCTTTTTTTAGCCCACTTCAGGTACTGGAAGGCTTCTATTAGGTCTCCCCAGAGCCTTCTCTTCCAGGCTGCACACCTCCAGCTCCCTCAGCCTGTCCTCATAGCAGAGGTACTCCAACCCCCTGGTCATTTTCACGGCCCTCCTCTAGACCTGCTCCATCAGGTCCCATGTCCTTCCTATATTGAGGCCTCCAGAGCTGGACACAGTACTCCAGGTGAGGTCTCAGAGTAAAGTGGCAGGATCACCTCTCTGGATCTGCTGGGCACACATCTTTTGATGCAGCCCAGGCTGTGATTTGACCTTGTGCTGTTTTCACTTTATCACACAAAAGCAGCATATTCTACATTATTCTTCAAACTGCATTAAGGAAACAAAATGTAAACAAAGAACCTCCCTCAGTTTTCCTGCTTGCCATGGCTTGGCTTTGCCTACCCACACTAAACTTGCACTGGAGAAAAAAAAGCTGCCAGTGTTTTAGTAGTTTGGGCATTAGCAAACCATAGGAGCTTCCAGGTTGATGCTGCAGTAAGATCATAGTGTTGTTTTGGTTGGAAAAGACCTCTAAGATCAAGTCCCACCATCAACTGGTGTTGTCACCATGGCCATTAAAGACAGCTATGATGAATGAGAAAGAATTGATCCCTGAACACAAATAAACCTCTCCTAGACATAGCTACAAGAGAAACACTTCCCAGCCTCATGGTTTAACTAGAATCTAACATTGGCAGCAGGTGAAGGGAGGGAATTCTGCCCCTCTGCTCCACTCTGCTGAGACCTCACCTGCAGTGCTGTGTCCAGCTCTCCTCAGCACAGGAGAGACACAGACCTGTTGGAGCAGGTCCAAAGGCAGCCACAAAAATGATCAGAGGGCTGGACCATCTCTCCTATGAGGACAGGCTGAGCTCTTGCCAGCCCCAGCTAAGTTTCCTAGCATGTTCTTTGGCTTCCACAGCCTGACACCACAGTTAACTCTCACAGTAAGTTTGACATACCCCTCTTGGTCTCTAAGTTCAGTTTCCAGCACACCAATTAGTCACCTGCTGTCCCTTGTTAGTTTTCTCCATGCTAACCCAGTGAAACCCATCTCAAACTAACTCTACCTTCTTCACAGTTTTCACTGCCAACAGTAAGCCTGTTGCAGCAGCTCTATATTACCAATGGCAAAATTACACTTCCATACAATAAGTGGAAAAAGAGCGACATCTTTTTTTGAAGGTTTCTCCTTCAAAGATCATTGTGAGATCAACACTCCACATCCCCCTCACTGGCCACTTAGGCCAAGGAGAAGTGGTCACATAAGTTGCAGAAATTAAATTGGGAGTTCACAAGATGCAAAAAGGAGAAAGGCAGCAAGGGGAAGGGAAAGAAAAAAAACCAACCCAAAAACAAGGGGAAAGGAAATCTTCCCTGAAGCTATGTCTAGACTGTGGGATCCAAGAGTACTTCCCACTCTCAGATCCTAGTGTACACCCTTGCTGAGTCCCAAATCCTCATCTGCATGAGGTCTGGGCATGCCATTCTGAAGTCACAGGAGACTTCAGTCTCCTGGGAAAGTGAAGAAAAGATGAAACTGAAATTGTTGGTCTTTATGCAAGCTTTTTGCTTCCTGCTTCTCTTAGGGAGGGTTCCCTGTTACATAACTAAGAAAGTTCCTCCAGCCCTTAAAGGTAAGATTTTTTTTTTTTTAGTTATTATTATTTCAGTCACGTGCCACCAGCAGCCTCCCCGATTGAATGCATTAAGAAGAATGTGGCCAGCAGGTCAAGGGAGTTTCTCCTCCCTCTCTACTCTGCCTTAGTCAGTCCACATCTGGACAACTCTTGTCCAGTTCAACTGGGACAAGAAACCACTGGGGAGATTCCACAGAGGCTACAAAGATGCTGAAAGCACTGAGAGCATCTCTCTACCAAGGAAAGGCCAAGACACCTGGCACTGTTTGGCCTAGAGCAGAACAGACAGAGGGAACCATCTCAATGCAGATCAATAAATAGATAAAGGGTAGGGGTCAAGAGGATGGGGAGATTCTTCTCAATGGTTACTAGAACACAGGAGGTTCCAAGTGAGCAGAAGGAAAATCATCTTTCTTGTGAGGGTGCCAGAGCACTGGAACAGGATGCCCAGAGAGGTTGTGGAGTCTCCTTCTCTAGGGAGATTCCAAACCTGCCTGGACATTGCAATCCTGGACAACTTGCTTTGGGAGCCGTTGGTTTAGGGGGAAGGTTGAACTACAGAATCACAGAAACATCCAGGTTGGCAAAGCCCCTCAGGATCACCAAGTCCAACCTAGAACCCTACCTACAAGATTCACCTTAAACCACATCCAAATGACCCTTAAACACACCCAGGGTTGGTGACTCCACCACCTCCCTGGGCAGCTCATTCCAGTCCCTGACCACTCGCTCTGTGAAAAACTTTTTCCCAATGTCCAGTCTAAACCTCCCCAGTCTCAGCTTGAGGCCATTTCCCCTTGTTCTGTCTCCAATTACCTGCGAGATGAGACCAGAAGCAGCCTCTCCACAACTTCCCTTCATGTAGCTGTAGACAGCAATGAGGTCTCCTCTCAGCCTCCTCTTCTTCAAACTAACCATCCTCAGCTCCCTCAGTTGCTCCTCATAAGATTTATTCTCCAGGCCCTTCCCCAGCTTCATTGCCCTCCATTTGGACCCTCTCCATCACCACACCTCTCTTGTATCATGGTACTCAAAACTGAACAAAATACTCAAGGTATTCCCAGAGGTCTGTTGCAAGCCCTGCCACTCTGGCATTCTGCAATGAAATAATTTGCTCTTCAGCAGCAGACGCTGCTGGCTCCTCAGTCTCATCCCTCTTTGAAAGCAAAAACCTACTGAGAGTAAGCAAGCACAAATCACTAGCCTGGGTGTCACTCCAAAGAGCCTGGAGTAGTGATTTTTTTGTTGGTGGTGTTCCTCTTTTCTGTCACAGCTTCAGCCAATTTGGAACATCAATTACCAACACCAGAGCCTGGTTCTGGTTGTGAAGACAGCAGTTTAGGGTGTTGTCTATATTTCTGCCTCAGGTCAGTCCCCTCTTAAATGCTGGGCAAGGATAACATCTCTCACACACACCCCCCTACCTATTCAGACAAAATTTACTGCTCAGTTCAAAACCAAAAGAAATGAACCATTGTGTCATTACTTCAATGAGGAAAAGTGCCCAACCTTACGCAAGGAAGATGAACATCTACCCACTGCTGTTATCAGAATCAGGGGTACACCATCTGGACCAGCATGATTCCACCCCACATAGGTACTGATAGCTTCTGCTTACAGATTTATGCTTTCTGCTGGGGGAGACAAATCCTTTGGGAGACCTGATTATGCAGGATGGTGAACGGGGCAAAGAGGCTGCCCTAGAGTTGCACTGAAGTGAGTCATCTCTGAACAGCACCCAGAGCTAAGGCATGCTTTGGTAGGCAGGATTGCTCAGCCCCAGGCAACCTGCCTTCCTCTCACATTAAAGCGTCTCTGCTGACTGTTTTGAGGACCACAAAAATGATCAGAGGCCTGGAATCCCTCTGCTGTGAGGACAGGCTGAGAGTGTTGGGGTTGTTCAGCCTGCAGGNAGAGCCTGGAGTAGTGATTTTTTTGTTGGTGGTGTTCCTCTTTTCTGTCACAGCTTCAGCCAATTTGGAACATCAATTACCAACACCAGAGCCTGGTTCTGGTTGTGAAGACAGCAGTTTAGGGTGTTGTCTATATTTCTGCCTCAGGTCAGTCCCCTCTTAAATGCTGGGCAAGGATAACATCTCTCACACACACCCCCCTACCTATTCAGACAAAATTTACTGCTCAGTTCAAAACCAAAAGAAATGAACCATTGTGTCATTACTTCAATGAGGAAAAGTGCCCAACCTTACGCAAGGAAGATGAACATCTACCCACTGCTGTTATCAGAATCAGGGGTACACCATCTGGACCAGCATGATTCCACCCCACATAGGTACTGATAGCTTCTGCTTACAGATTTATGCTTTCTGCTGGGGGAGACAAATCCTTTGGGAGACCTGATTATGCAGGATGGTGAACGGGGCAAAGAGGCTGCCCTAGAGTTGCACTGAAGTGAGTCATCTCTGAACAGCACCCAGAGCTAAGGCATGCTTTGGTAGGCAGGATTGCTCAGCCCCAGGCAACCTGCCTTCCTCTCACATTAAAGCGTCTCTGCTGACTGTTTTGAGGACCACAAAAATGATCAGAGGCCTGGAATCCCTCTGCTGTGAGGACAGGCTGAGAGTGTTGGGGTTGTTCAGCCTGCAGGGAGACCTTCTCATGGCCTTTCAGCACTAAAAGAGGGCCTGTAATAGAATTGTTAGCAGGGTGTGTTGTGACAGGACAAGAGGTGATGCTTTAAACTAAGAGAGAGACTTAGACTGAATAGAAGGGAGAATTTTGTTTCACACTGAGGGTGGCAAAGAATTCTCAGGTTGCCCAGAGAAGTGGTAGATGCCCCATCTCTGGAAACATTCCAGGTCACGTTGTCTAGTTGCAGATGTCCCTGCTCACCACAAGGAGCTTAGACTCAAAGTCCTTTAAAAGGTTCCTTCCAACCCAAGGCATTCTATATCTCTATCTCTACAACTTCAAGCCTATTATTTCACCCTGTCTTTGGAGAAGCAATATTGCGAATCACAGCACAGTCCTACCAACAGTGCAGTATGACTAAATAGCCCCCCCCTCACTGCCTTTCACACTTAAGGTTTTTGAATAAACCACCCTCAACTGGGAAAATAGTTCCAGTTCACATTCTCCAATCTATATTTTTCTGTGCTAGGTCTCAATTTGCCTGCAACCTCTAAAGCACTTCAAAAGAAAACAAATCCCCTCTCTCCTGCTTAGAATAAACACCATTGGAAGTAACTGAGTCAACAACTGATGGCAATAGTTGTAGGGGGGAAAAAAGTGATAATAAGAAGTTATTTTCATTATATTTTACCAATTTAACTTTTGGTCCTCTATTTATATTTTTCAGTTCAGGTTTTTCATTACGTAGTGGTTGGGTTTTTTTTTTTCCCCTTGTACCAAACTGATCAGCATCTCATGAAGTAAAGTCTATCTGAAAACACCATCATGATTAGTGCAATCTGAGCATCTGTCCACATGGACCATTTTCTGGATGGTCTGGAAATCCCTGAGGCATCCAAATATGGAAGAATGAGAGGAACATCTAACGGCAAATGGCTGGAGAACAAACCAAGAGGATGCACTTTGCTCTCTGCGTGCAGCTCTTCAAGGGAGAACTTGCACGTTGCTAAGAGGGAGGCAGAGTGCATGGCTTCTATCCCTGACTCTGGAAGGAGTGCTGGAGGCAGCAGTGGGAAGGGTGGGATTCATCAGCCCCTGTGTAGGCAGCTGGCTCATGAATCATCTGACCCCAAGAGTGACTTCTAAAAAACAAGTGGGCTGTGCTCTATTAAGTGCTGATTTCCAGAAGTGGCTCTAAAGGAGTATAGATGACAGCTTTCTGCTGCTGCTGTTCAACAGGCAAACTTTGCTTTTAGGAAGACCAATCCTAGTACGAGGCTCTCATTTGTAAATCACAGAATTAACCAGCTTGGAAAAGGTCTTCAAGATCATCAAGTCCGACCTATCATTTAACACCTTCTAATCAACCAAACCATGGCACCAAGTGCCTCAGTCTCCTTTTAAACACCTCCAGGGATGGTGACTCCACCTTCCAGAGCAGCCCATTCCAATGCTAATCACTCTTAGTCTTCTCTTCTCCAGATCAAACAGCCCCAGGGCTCTCAGTCTCTCTTTGTAGGGGAGATACTCAGGTCCCCAGTCATCCTCATGGCTCTCTGATGTCCCTTTTCTCAATCCTATACGTACATACAGATTTCACAGATCACAGAATGTTAGGAGTTGGAAGGGACCTCCAGAGATCATCGAGTCTAACACTGCTGGCCAGAGGGATCCCTGACATGGTTGAGGTTCATAGAATGATTCGGGTTGGAAGAGGCCTTTGAGATTTTTCCATAATCACCACCTGGTGAGAAATGCACTCTCCAGATCCTACAACAGAATCTTGTTTCCCTCCACATGTGTGTGGGCACATGCACATGGATAGATATGGGGAACAGAGAGCCTAGGAGGAGGGGGGGGGGGAAAAAAAATAACAAAAACAAAAAAAACCCAGAGACTGACAGACTTCATCCTACTGTTCTTATGTTCTCAGTGCAGCAGGCAAATGAGTGCCTGCTGCAACATGCCTTTACTTCTCTGCTGAAAAACAAAGTTTATGGAAAGCAAGACCCAAAAATGTTCTGTTCAACAGCAGAGAGCAGTTGGTCAACAAGGCTGTGTTTGCCTCTTGGATTTCTAAGTGTTATCTCCCCCTTAAAACAGGTTCTTGCCAACTGCATTCGTCCCACGTCTTGCAAATGTTTGCTTTTGAAGTGAGGCATTTTGGAAAAGTGTTCTCACTGCAATCTAATGCATTTAAAAAAGAGATGTAGCATAACATTACCATTCCAGAATGGTTTTGGAATGTAAGGAAATGTCATTTTGGGAGGTTTTATTTGGAGTGTATTTTTCATACTATTTGTACACTATGCCATGACTGGAACAGGCTGCCCAGAGAGGTGTGGAGCCTCCTTTACTGGAGACTTTGCAAACCCACCTGGATGTGTTGCTGTGTTAACTACCTTGGGTGATCCTACCTTGGCAGGGACATTGGACTTGATCTCTGTAGGCCCCTTCCAGCCTCTGAAGTTCTGTGATTCTGTGACTTCTTCCTCTTATAATTGAAAAAAAAAAAAAAAAAAAAATGAAAGAAACTCTCAAAACACTCTATCATAGAATCACTAAGATTGGAAAGAATCTTGAAGATCATCAAGTCCAACTAAGTTTTCTTGAACATCTCCAGAGATGGGGACTCCTCCACCTCCCTGGGCAGCCAGTCTGACCACTCTTTCAGTAAAGAAGTTTCTCCTCATGTCCAATCTAATCTGTTTAATCTATTCCAGGATGCTTGCATTTCAAAATATACTGTTGCTTGTGTATACATCCTAATTTTCTGAAGCAATTTGTTTTGCATGAAATCTTAACACAATATGGTTTCATTTTAAAGTCAAACCAAAATGGATTTCCAACTCTTGATGTACCTAGGAAGATAAACCCACCTAAATTTCAACCAGATCTAATTGCCAACCAGCTCCTCCAGGAAGTACAAGGCAATGAGTCTTTACCCCAGCTGACAAATAAAGGGCAGCATCTGATCATAGAAGTCTTGGGTATAAGAGCATCATTAATACTGACCAAGGAATTTGGACTCATAAATAGAGGGGTGGGGAAAATAAGGCATTTTACACTCTTGTGTTACAGATGAGACACCAGCAGAGATAAAAAAAATAAGTTTTTCCACAGGCAGGAGAGAAAAATACTCAAAAGTTAATTAAGTGCACAGCCCTTACTGCTGGCCACAAACTGGGACCTTTCAGAGACCCTGATGATGAGCACAGCAATAAAGACAGCACAGAATAAAAGTCACAGTTTGGTTAATCAAGGTTCTCCTGGCTCACAGCTGTCAAACTAAAACAATTTAACAGCCCCCCCGCAATGTAAAGGAAATAAGGAAACAAAGACCAGATTTTTCCTTTACATTTTGACTACTTTCCCATCAAAAGAAGAGTTTGTCCAAGATGCTCATATTGCTCTAATCATGATTGTACTTTCAGAGTAGAGTTTTATGAATTAAATTCTGTTGACTATACAGATACACTACAAAACAAAAAGCTAGGTAGAAAAATAAAGTCAAACTAAATGGGTAAAAATAAACTACCTGTCAGTCCCCAAATGAAAAATAACTTATTAGAATTTATTTTTTCCTACAATTATTGCCATTGATTCAGTTACTTACGGTGGTGTTTATTGTAAGTAGGAGAGGGGGGAGTTGTTTTCTTTTGAAGTGCTTTAGAGGTTGCAGGAAAATTGAGAACTTACACAGCAAAATAAAACTGGAACTGATTTCTCAATGAGGATGGCAGAGGGTTGGAAGCAGATGATCTTTGAGGTCCCTTCCAACCTAAACCACTCTGATTCTATGGTTCATTCAAAGCCTTAAATATGAAAGGTAGGAGGAGGAAACTATTTCATCAGCAGCTCAGATGATTGCATTTTTGGTAGGAATATGCTCTGACTTACAACATTGCTTCTCTAAAGACAGGGTGAACTAATAGGCCCGAAGTTGCAGTAGCTCTGGGTTGGAAGGAATCTCTCCAAAGGAGACTCCAACATCACTCTGGAGCAGGCTGGTCCAGTACTCCATACCCTCACAAGAAAGAAGTTTTTTCCTCATGTTCAGATGGCACCTCCTGTGTTGTAGTTTGTACCCATCACCCCTTGTCCTGTTGCTGGGTGCCACTGAAAGGAGTCTGACCCTATCCCCTTGACCCCTGCCCTTCAGCTGTTGAGGAGCATTGTTCATATCCCCTCTCAGGCTGCTCTTCTCTGGACTAAACAGCCACAGGTGTCTCAGCCTTTCCTCTTCACAGAGATGCTCCAGGCCCTTAATCCTCCTCACAGCCCTCCACTGGACTCTCTGGTAGAACCTCTGGTCCTTCTTCTTAATGCACCCCAGCACACCATTGGCCTTTTAGTCCACAAGAACACATTGCTGGCTCACAATGAATTTGCTGACCTGCTGGAAATCATCCCTCAGGAGAGGGACCCGGACGTCCTCTAACCTGTACTTGTGCATGAGTTTGTTATTCCCGAGGTCACCTTCCAGACATCTGATACATGAGATGATTCCTTCCAATATGCTGGATACTACACTTGTTCTTGTTGAGGAAGGCTTCCCTACCTTCCTTCAAATGGGACACCAGAAGCATCTTTCACCTTTAATTAGCAAGGGAGCCTTGAGGACCAGTCCACCTAGATCCACACATTTTAGGTGGTCAAACTGCAGTTGAAGAACCCATGGAACTCCTATGTCTGAAGCAGGTAGAGCAAAAAGATGAGAGGCAGAAATGAAGCAGCCAATTTCTACCTTAGCTACTAACTTACTCGGATAGAGCTTGTAAACAAAGATTTTAACTCTTTTTTAGGGGGAGGGTAGCCCACTGCAGATTGCAGGAGGAGTCTGTCACAGGCTTACAATGACACTTCTTTGACAGTTATTTGATCTGTGTGTGAAGGATGAAGTCTATAAACAAAGCATCAGTAGCCACATGAAGAAGCTTCAGAGATGGGTGTCACTTGATAGGCTTAAACCTCTGTTATCAGTCTTTGGACACTCACAATGGTCTATTTCATACAGAATCACAGAATTA
>WBNM01023383.1:0-15205 GCA_013399055.1 Ramphastos sulfuratus | reverse complement strand
AACAAAACCAAAACAAAACCAAACCAAAACCAAACCCAAAAAAAATCTCAAACAAACACCCCCCCCCCACAAAAAAAACTCAAAGAATGAACAAAACCCCAAACCCACCAAAAAACTCCAACACCAAACCACAATCTCTTACTAATTCTAAAAGACTGGTGGGGGAGTGGGATTTATTTTTAAATCTTTCACGCATCTGGAGTCTGGGTAGGAATTGTTGTACATGTTTGCAGTGGTTTGGCCCTGGTTGGGGGCCAAATGCTCACCAAAGCCACATTACCACTGGCTGGGGAGGGACTATTGATAAGGTCTTGCAATGACAGGACAAGGGGCAATGGGTTTAAACTGGCAGAGGGAAGAGTTAGACTGGATGTTAGGAGGAAGTTCTTTGCAGTGAGGGTGGGGAGGCACTGGCACAGGTTGCCCAGGGAGGTTGTGGATGCTACCACTCTGGAGGTGTTCAAGGCCAGGTTGGATGAGGCCTTGAGTGACCTGTACTAGTGGGAGATGTCCCTGCCTATGGCAGGGGCTTGGAACTAGATAATTCTTGAGGTCCTTTCCAACCTTACCATTCTATGATTCTATGATTCTACCACTTCCCTTTTTAGACAGACAGAGGAGAGGGGGGAGTGTAACAAAAGCTGTTAGAGGCAATTTAACAATGATGATAAGCGCGAGTGACAGAAAGTGCATGCAAGGGAAAGCAGAGAGATGTTATTTTATACTTCCCATTGGCAGATGGTGGTCATTCTGGGGATGCAGGGTTTCTACGCTTAGCAGTTCCTCTGGAGGACAGATGCCATGGACAAATATCCTCCCAACTTCCTTCTTTCACTTCGTCCTCATATCTGAGCTGACATCATATGGCATGAAATATCCCTTTGGCCACTTTGGGTCACCTGGCTCAACTGTGTCCGCTACCAAGATCTTGCCAGCCCCTCAGCATACTCTTGGGATGGGGAAATGTTGGCAAAACACATCCTGGGTACTTGCTCAGCAGTAGCCAGAACAGTGGTGTGTTATCAGCTACAGCTGCAAAACAGCACTAGAAGGATTCTTTGTGGAGAATTAAATCCAGTTCAGCCAAACCAAATAAAATGTTGTAATGTAGACATGTTTTTGAGCTCAGTAGCTATATTTAGTGTAAGAAGAGAACAAATCAGTAGTTTTAGGGCACGTTTGATCTTTAGGTTCAAAATAGACTCTAAAATAAGTCAGATGACTCATGGTCTAAAGTGCCTATTTTTTTCCTGTTGACTAAATGTAGACATCTTCAATATAGAATTGAAAGAATTAGATGTAACAAAAGGCCTTTAAAACAGGAGTGAATAAAACCCTTTCTAGTCTGTGAGGAACTACAGAATCATAACTGTGAGAGCAGAGTGTTATTGTAAGGCAAACACCAGTCTTTATCTTGAAAAAGACATCCTTCTAAACTAAACATAGCAACAGAACAATCCCTGTCCCTGGAGTTTGGTTATTTATACTGCAAAACTCTTCAAATCATGCCCAATAACAGTTTTGGATGATGCCAAAACTGAAAATCTCCTGCAGATAGTATGGTAGGGTATTGGCCAGAGGCAGTTACAACTAGCAGTGGAAAGGCAGCATGCAATTTGAAAGTTAAAACAGATTAATGAAGTGCACACAATTGGTCACAGTGCCAGAAACCTGTTTGTCAAATCATATGCTGCAGCTACATAGGCAGATACAGTCCCTAACCCTGCCAAACTTCAATGTACACAGATAATTATTTTTTTCTTTTAGGAAATTTTCTATTTTAGCATACCATGTAAAGAGCTACACACCACCAACTCTTTGGAAGGTACAACACTAACCTTTATAGTATTATTATGATGCGATATTATTATATATANCAGGGGGGTGGAACTAGATGATCTTTGAGGTCCCTTCCAACCTTACCATTCTATGATTCTATGATTTCACATGTGGTCACCTTTTTTCAGAATGTTCATATGACATCTCCACTAATTTTTATTGTTCTGCAAGGACACACATTGTGTCTATATGTGTAATTTGAGGGTTTTCTTATAATAAAAATATTTAATGTTTTTTAACTTTATAGAACCACTACTCATTCACTTTTGCCATTTACTTTTGACTGATTGTATGATGAACATCTAATTATAAAGGAACCAGGATGTTTATTAAGCTTATTTCAACACAAAATAGAATACAAATTATTTTCTACTAAAAATATTGTATTGAAATGAAACATTCTGAAATTAATGGCTATTATTCTTTGCATTAGCTGTTAAAATGCTCCAATCTTAGAACTTTGTGAAGATTAAAAAGGAAAAAAGGCCAACTTTGTGGGCTTTCTGCAAGCTGTCAGGGAAAACTAACAGCTGTCTTGCACATGCTACAGTAGCTCTGGTTTTTATATTACATCAAATTATACCATATGCCCCATTAGAGAAGTGTGTGGAAGGGACATTAAAATATTGTGAGATCTTTCTTCACAGAAACATAAATATGTAACTGATTTTTCTACCATTTAGCAAATTCAGGCTTAAATTTCTTAGATTAAAGATACTTATATCTTCAGGACTTGTTTTAATGTTTCAGGTAAAGCATCTATATTAGTACCTTTTTCTGCTTTCCACAGCTTTTGCAGACAGAAACCTGAACCAGCATGCATTGTAATCTTATAACATATCACAGCAAGAAAGAAGTATCTGGCAAAACATAAACTGAGGTCACAATCACTAATGATGATGTCTGAGATGCTAATAGATTTGTCTCTTGTGATTTTTTTAGAACTAGATGCAATGAAATAAATAAAATATTTTCTATAATATTCCAGGCTGTGAAATTAATGAACTGCATGAAACCAGAAAAATGTGGAAATTTTTCATAAACCTTCTCTCATGAGGTATATTTGTTTTTAATTTAGAAAAAAAGTGCTTTTTAGCACCTTAAAAAATACTTAAATATGTGCTTGAATCCTACTGATTCCAAGTTCAAGTTTAGAATCAAAAAGTAAGGTCACTCTTAGATGTTATTTTCAATGCCATCCAAAGTCTATAAATAGTATCTGTGTTGTTAAACACTTGGAGTTGTGAAATCATAGAATCATAGAATGGTAAGGTTGGAAGGGACCTCAAGGATCATCTAGTTCCAACCCCCTGCCATAGGCAGGGACACCTCCCACTAGTACAGCTCACTCAAGGCCTCATCCAACCTGGCCTTGAACCCCTCCAGGGAGGGAGCAGCCACAACCTCCCTGGGCAACCTGTGCCAGTGTCTCACCACCCTGACTGGCAAGAACTTCCTCCTAACATCCAGTCTAAATCTCCCCTCTGCCAGTTTAAACCCATAAGCCAACACAAACCCAAAAATTCTTGGTTCTCTTATCTAGGTAAAATACAAATAAAAATAAAGGAGCCTGAAAGCTCTTAGTATTACTTAATATTTAAATACATTTTGGTGCCTGGACATGGAGCTAATTTATTTTAGTTTATTTTAAAGACAAAGTCAAACATGAAAACAAACAAATCAGTATTATTTTATGACATTCATATTTTTTTAATGTATTCACCTTGAAAATTAATAGTAAATTCAAAATTAAAGAATTTAGAAGGCAGTGCAAATTCTCAAAAAAAAAAAATATTTAGAGAACAACCAAGTACTAGACTATGATGTACTAAATTATTTACTACTCTATCCAGTTTCGGTTCCTTGTGGTTCAATTTCAAACAATCAGCAATACAAGGACTGTGTTTTTTATTCCCTAACTTAGTGTCCCTACATTTTTTAGGTTTTTTTTTTTTGTGTGGGTTTTTTTTTTGTTGTGCTTTTTTTTTTTTTCTCTTTTTAGAGAGAGAGAGTATCTGTGAAAACCTTAACTATTCACAAGGTCTTGCAATGACAGGGCAAGGGGCAATGGGTTTAAACTGGCAGAGGGAAGATTTAGACTGGATGTTAGGAGGAAGTTCTTTACAGTGAGGGTGGTGAGGCACTGGCACAGGTTGCCCAGGGAGGTTGTGGCTGCTCCCTCCCTGGAGGCGTTCAAGGCCAGGTTGGATGAGGCCTTGAGTGACCTGTACTGGTGGGAGGTGTTCCTGCCTATGGCAGGGGTTTGGATCCTTGAGGGCCCTTCCAACCTTACCATTCTATGATTCTATGATTAAATTGGATGATGCAATCAACCTGTGCAGATGTTTCTAACAGTCTAAATTAAATTTGCTCTCAAACACCATGAGGTATTGATTAAAATACTAGTCATCAGAGCTAGCATGAAAGCCCAGAAAAAGAATACAGGTAACCTTACATCTCTTCTGTAACCTGCAGTGCTGCCTTGGATGGACCTTCAGTTCTGGCCAAGCACATAACACACAAAACATATCCTGCCCCTTTCTGGCTTTTTGGTCTTTAGAGTTTTGATAGCATGTTTTTAGAAGAAAACAACTCTATTCATCATTTCTACTGTCAAGTACAAGAATATTCACGTGAGAACAAGCCACTTTGACATAGAGAAGGACCTGTGGGTGATGTCATTGCTGTGATGGTTTGGGAGTTCCCTGCCCCCCCACACTTTGTAAAATCACCCAGACTAGACTAGATTGCCTTAACTTATGTAGAGGGTCATTTTGTTCAGTTGTGCAAGATATTTACAGGATATGTACAATGCACAGGCAGTATTAAACAATTTTAAACAATTATGCAAAACCAGAAACATGCAAATGATTGTGATGGTTTGGGAGTTCCCCACCCCCCCACACACTATGAAAATCACCTAGACTAGACTCAGCTGACTGGAAGTTAAGGACTGAAGCTCTATTTACAGCTTAGCACAATTTACAAGCAGGTATATACACAATATACAGGAATATTTACATTAATATATACGTTAAAGGTAATGCAGAAACACAATACTCCTCCCAGAAATCAGAGTCCCCAGGAGGGGCTCCCAACCACCCTTCCACCTTCTTTCCACCCCTCTATCTTACCCCAGGGTCTGGCTTACATGCAAGGTGAGTTTGGAGGATCAGCAAGGGGGTTAGAAGCAGAGTGGTTAGTTAGGTTACTCAGCAGAGAGGCCAACAGACACACAAGCAGCTAGAGAGACTGAGACTCTCTCTATCTTTTCTATATTTGTGTCCTTGTTCTTATACATCTCAGCACTCCTATGAGCGAAGCAGACATCACCATTGTTTTCTTTTCACAGCCTATAATCTATTTTTTTTAATTAAAATATTCCAATTATCCTCAAACCAGCACAATTGCCTACATGTCCACCTGTTATAATCAGCTAAGTTTATCCAGATACCAAGGAATACAACACAGGCTTGAAGGCCAAATGCTATTCTCAACACAACACAGGTCTGCATGCACTCACCACCACTGCTGGGTTGATCACTGATTCCATAAAGTTCAATAACCTTTCAATCAAAACTACTAGTGACCACTTGTGTTTCTGTGAGTGTACATGCATGCTTCCAAGAAAATTAAAGAAGGACAACACTTTCAGAAATACACATTTGGTAAAAAGTGAGTAATTTCCTGAATATTAAATTATTTTTCAATTAAATAAGAGTTTTCGTGCTTTCTTTCTCTGATGGGCATCTTTGGAAATCTCTCATGGAAATTCTGTTGGAAGGGTTACAGAGAGGAAACAAAGAGGCAGGATTTTAATTTTTAGTTCTATATGTTACTTTCTGGAGCTGTGCTGTTCAGTCTGGAGAGGAGAAGGCTCCAAGGAGACCTTATTGTGGCCTTCCAGTATCTTAAGGGGACCCACAAGACAGCTGCTGAGGGATGTCTTAGGATGTTAGGTAGTGATAGAACTAAGGGGAATGGAGCAAAACTAAAATTGAGTAGACCCAGATTGGATGTTAGAAAGTTCTTCTTCATGAGGGTGGTGAGATGCTGGAACAAGTTGCCCAGGGAGGTGGTAGAAGCCCCATCCCTGGAAATGTTTAAGGTCAGGCTAGATGGGGCTCTGAGAAACCTGAACTAGTGTGTCCCTGCCCATGGCAGGGGAGTTGGAGTTAGACGATCTTTGGGGTCACTTCCAACACTGATAATTCTATGATTCTATTGGTTCTACAATATCCTTGTTCACCAAGTAAAAATGAAAAACAGAAAGTAAGTGAGGAATATGTCTGCAGGATGAATTGGGGAAAGTTTCCAAATGCTCACTGTGAATCAATTACACACAGTATCACAGTATAAGCAAGGTTGGAAGAGACCTCAAAGATCATCAAGTCCAACCCATTACCACAGACCTCGAGACTACACCATGGCACCAAGTGCCACGTCCAAACCTACCTTGAACACCTCCAGGGACGATGACTCCACCACCTCCCTCATAAAATCAAAATCAACAGTAGTCATAACTTTACATTTAGTCTGGTGGATACGCTTATTATGGTAAAAAACCCAACATCTTTCTTGGTTAGGTAGATCACAAGTTAAGCAGTTATTCAGCCAATTTTGTTAATGGGGACTAATGAATTGATGTTTGTAATCTATTTTAAAACATAATCTCGATTCATTTGTATTATTTTAGCTTTTTATACAAATGTATCTCTCCAAAACCAGTGTAGTACCTTGAGCATGAGTCATTACTCCATTATAAAGTCTACAAAATAAAGAAGCTGCTGATTTTGTTTCCTCCTAGTAATGGTTTTGTTTAGCCAAACTGTGGGATTTTCCTTATGCAGCTGCTGAAGTAGACATCTTCTTTTCAACAGTGCATAAACTCTTTTCCCTAGAAAATTCATGAATGACAACATTGTTTCCACCTGGAAATACTGAAGTTATGACAGAAAACACTATAGCACAGCTGTTACAGCTCAGAACAAATGCTGCTCTTAGTCTATCTACACTTTACATTTTATATCAGTTTTTGTAAGCATCAAAGCTGTTAAACTTCATTTTCTTTTATAGGAATAGAAAGAAATATTAACTATAAAACACTACTATTTCAAAAACACAACTGAATTCTCATAATAATTTGTAGGGGAGAAAAGAAATTAATAAATAAATCTTCACTGAAACTACTTTTGTACATGTTATCCTCTGTGGTTGTTTGTTTGTGGGTTTTTTTTGTTAGGTTTGTTGGGGTTTTTTTGAGGGGGGAGGTGCAGAAGGGTGTTAAGGGGTTTGAAATTGATTTAGACTAGATGTTAGGAGGAAGTTCTTTCCAGTGAGGATGGTGAGACACTGGCACAGGTTGCCCAGGGAGGTTGTGGCTGCTCCCTCCCTGGAGGTGTTCAAGGCCAGGTTGGATGAGGCCTTGAGTGACCTGTGCTAGTGGGAGGTGTCCCTGCCTATGGCAGGAGGTTGGAACTGGATGATCCTTGAGGTCCCTTCCAACCCTACCATTCTATGATTCTGTGATTCTATGTTATGTCCAGAAATAGAAGATAATTAATATTTCATGTGAAGATTAAAGACAAAATTTTGGGNCTATGATTCTATGACTCTATTTGGCTTGAACAATTAGATATATGACAAACTCTAAAGATTCAAGTAGACCTGCAGATGAGCCTTTCTGAGAATTAAATAGTAGTTTCTTCATTTTCACCTGACTCTTTGTGTCATCCTGACATTGCCACACTGAGGTGGTACTTGGAAGTAATAATTGTAAACAGAAAGTAAATCACATCCACAAAGTAAATCATATCCACAAAGTAAATCATATCCACAAAATATATCTAGCTTTTCTCATTTCCTAACATAAACAGAATTGCCAACTGAAGCAAACAATTGGTTACTTTCATGCAAACAAGCTTTTCAAAACCAGTTTCATCTAAATCCTTTGATAAAATACTTTTCACTGGGACAGTCAGACCCTGATCTATCATGATAAAGCATTTCCTGGAGACTTTTAGTGAAGTCTAATAAGCTTTCATCACTTGGATACAAAAGAAATTTCATGGACATGAGGGAAAATAACATAACATNTAGTTCCCAACCTGGGACAACAAAATAATACACTGCCTCTGATTTGGATTTGTATTTACAACATTGCTATGTTAAGTTTAATATATCTTTTATTTTCTTAAAAATATATAGTATTCAGATACTGGAATGTAAACAATTAAAGTTACCCTAAAACAACTTAGATCTTCACATTCCCTCAGCCATTTTCAATAGAGGTTAAATGCAACTGCTTAAAAATATGCCAGTGGCTAAGTGTCTGAATCTCTCTCATAAGGCTGAAGAATCTGATACATATCTTTAGGGAAACCAGCATCTGGCTGAATCACCATCCTGCAGACAGGTGGTTTATCCTAATGGGCCCCAAGTGGCATAAGATTCCTGTGATGAGACCAAAGAATTGTGGTTTTGTTTTTCTTTGAGTATTCTAGCAGCTGAAACTTGTAAATAACAGACAGCACATCTCACCATTGTAACTTAGGGATTGAATTCCACCCTTGGTTTTTGTAATCTTACCCTGTTTTTAACCCAGATCTCATCCACTCTTATGTCTTCAGAAGTATTTTATATTATTAATGCACTTGTATTCAAAGTCACCCCCAGATAATGTTTTAATTAACTTGTCCAATATCATTACCTGGAGTACTGTGTGCAGTTCTGGAGCCCCAACACAGGAAGGACATGGAACTGTTGGAGTGGGTCCAGAGGAGGCCACAAAGATGATCAGAGGGCTGGAGCAGCTCTGCTATGAGGGCAGGCTGAGAGAGTTGAGGTTCTTCAGCCTGGGGAAGAGAAGGCTTCGAGGAGACCTTATAGTAGCCTTCCGGTATCTGAAGGGGGCCTACAGGAAGGCTGGGGAGGGACTATTGAGAAGGTCTTGCAATGACAGGACTAGGAGCAATGAGTTTAAACTGTCAGAGGGGAGATTTAGACTGAATGTTAGGAAGAAGTTCTTTACAGTGAGGCTGGTGAGACACTGGCACAGGTTGCCCAGGGAGGTTGTGGCTGCTCCCTCCCTGGAGGTGTTCAAGGCCAGGTTGGACGAGGCCTTGAGTGACCTGTACTAGTGGGAGGTGTCCCTGCCTATGTCAGGGGGCTGGAACTAGACGATCTTTGAGGTCCCTTCCAACCTTACCATTCTATGATTCTATGACTCTATTTGGCTTGAACAATTAGATATATGACAAACTCTAAAGATTCAAGTAGACCTGCAGATGAGCCTTTCTGAGAATTAAATAGTAGTTTCTTCATTTTCACCTGACTCTTTGTGTCATCCTGACATTGCCACACTGAGGTGGTACTTGGAAGTAATAATTGTAAACACAAAGTAAATCACATCCACAAAGTAAATCATATCCACAAAGTAAATCATATCCACAAAATATATCTAGCTTTTCTCATTTCCTAACATAAACAGAATTGCCAACTGAAGCAAACAATTGGTTACTTTCATGCAAACAAGCTTTTCAAAACCAGTTTCATCTAAATCCTTTGATAAAATACTTTTCACTGGGACAGTCAGACCCTGATCTATCATGATAAAGCATTTCCTGGAGACTTTTAGTGAAGTCTAATAAGCTTTCATCACTTGGATACAAAAGAAATTTCATGGACATGAGGGAAAATAACATAACATAAAACATGTCAAAACTGAATAATCAGTTCTTGTTTGCTTCATTGAGATGGGAAGCAATAATATTCAATGTGCTGAGCCTTGCTGGCACTTGAACATACTCCTTTTATCTGAAACTACTCTTGGGATTTAAAGTTAACCATAAACAATATTCTTTTCTTTATTCTCTAAGTGGCATCTTATTAGTTGAAAGCCTGCTGCCATATGGTGAAGCAAAGTCATCTGGAAAAAAAGTCATTAGAAGTAAGCTTCTAAAGTAAGATCTTTCAGAAGAAAAGTTTACGTGGTTTTCAGTGACAAATACAGGTATTTGAGTTTGCTATTTAGCTTTAAACAAAACCAAAACCAAAACCAACCAAACCAAACCAACCACACACAAAAAAAAACCAAACAAAACCAACAAACTAAAAAAAAACAAAAACAAACTGACAACAACCAAAAGCATAACAAAGGAAAGAAATAAAGAAACAAAGAACCCTCCTCCCCCCCCCAAAAAAAAACCAAACAAAAAACAACACACCAACATTGTTGTTCACAAGAAAAAATGAATAATAAAAGAAAAATAGAAGGAATAAATATGTCTTTTTCATCATGTCCTAGTCTCACAAGTTGCAGTATACTGATTTGCAGATTCACATATTGCATAGAGTTGGAAGAGAGCCTCAAAAGTCTCCTTGTCCAACCCCTTTTCAGTGAGCAGGGACACTTTCAAGTAGATCAGTCTGCCACAGGGCCACATCAAGTTTGACCTTGAATGTCTCCGAGGACAGAGCCTCAAACACATCCCTGGGCAATCTATTCCAGTATTTCACCACTCTCATTGTAAAGAACTTCTTTATGTCTAACCTAAACCTACCCTGCTCCAATTTAAAACCATTTCAAGGCACGTTTGGACGTGGCACTTGGTGCCATGGTCTAGTCGCGAGGTCTGTGGTAGTGGGTTGGACTTGATGATCTTTGAGGTCTCTTCCAACCTTGCTATACTGTGATACTGTGATTTCCCCTCATCCCATCACTGATAAAGCTCTTCCCCCTTACATTCCAGAAATGTTGTACTAGAATGTGTCCTTCTTTAAGACAACCTGCTCTGACAACCAAGCTCCACACACATAGATTAGGAGCAAAAGTAACACAAAAAGCCTTGTAGGTTGAGATAAGGAGAATTTAACGGAAATACAGTATCATACAATGCAGTGTGAATGAAAAAACAAGCCAAACCATCCAAAGCAATGAGCAAACAAGCCAGCAATAGGAAAAGGGCAACATTCAAGCCAGCAGCCAGCAAAATGGAAGAGGACCCAACCCCCAAGCTGTAACCTGAAGAAAGCCCCAGAAACAGAAAGTGTCATAGATTACAGTGTGAACTCCAAGCACCATCAGCCTTTGCTCTGGCCAGTAGCTTTGTTATCAATAATAATGTGAGTACGTGTGATGGTTTGAAGCTGCTACCCTAGCCTAATTCTTAATTATAAACAAGAATAGGAACTTTCTGAGGGTCTTTGAGTAAAAGGTCAATAAAGTAAGGGATTTGATACCGAAGAATAATAATAGATAGGTCTATATAAATCCATTGGATTGTTGATTAGGATAAAGTTTGCTGCACAAACTGTTCTTCCTCCTTTTTCTTCTTTGCTCTGGTTGCTACTGATTGGTACTTTTTGATGGCTTCTCTATCCTTGGCTGAGATTCTTGCAATGGATAAGTAGTAGCAGGGTTTTTTCTCCATTTCCTCTCTTTTCCCTTGTAAGAGAGGGTAGAGGGTGGGGGTGAGGTAGTATTGGAGAGAGAGATTTTTGCTTTTTTTTCCCCCTTGTCCAAGGGTGTGAGAATCAGTATAGGAGGATCCTTGTATTGTTTCTGAATTGTAAATATATGTAAATATGTTTTGTACATATTCATTGCTCTTTATACTTCTAGATTTTAGCTTACTTTTGTAGATATAACTTTCATTTTGCTTTCGAGTTCTAAATTTGTTTGGTGTTTACTCTCAGGGAGTAAATTCCAATTTTTTGGGGTCCAGATCTGGCCCACACAATATGTCATCAAATACTCATCAGCATATTCCACAGGCTGTTCAAACTGGTTTGCCAGCCAAAACTGGGACAGGATAAGGTAAAAGAGCTGGAAGAAATAGTTTGCCTAACTTCATCATTTCATTATGGTAATTTCCAAATTAATCTCTACTCGGGTGTTATGGTTTAAATTCAAGATGCTTGCAGATGTTTTCTGAAAGAATTAATTATTAGAACTTATTTTACTTGACTGGAGTTGTAATTGTACAGATTCATTAGCTGACTTGCATCTGTAGAGTGATTTTTNTGGGGTCTGACGAGAGCAGAGTAAAGGGGCAGAATCCCCTCCCTTGCCCTGCTGCCCACACTGCTCTTGATGCAGCCCAGCACTTGGTTGCTGTCTGGGTTGCATGCACACACTGCAGGCTCATGTTGAGCTTTTCATCAACCCAGATCCCCAGGTTCTGTTCCTCAGGGCTGCTCTCCACCCATTCACCACTCAGCCTTTTCATTATACTGTCCTCTTTAAATGCTGTGTATGGCTGCTTGCAGAATAAGTTACCAACTTTGATTCAAAGCAACTCCAGTGGCAATAGCATATGCACTAACATATGCTGAAGTGCTTTCCAGTTTGAAGGTAGCTAGTTAAGATGTCTATTTCAGAATGAATAGTTAAACAGTAGCACTCTTGTCCACAGGATGAAATATTTTCATTTAGTAACCTGGACAAACAGCTAGTATGGTCTAACCCAATGAATATAAAAAATCAGGAGGAAGTCAGATTTCTCCCCTTTGCTGAATTTGGAGATAAGTATTTTATTCTATAGAACTGATTCCATTGAGATTTACCAACTTCTACATTGATTTGCCTATTTTTTAATTTTCCTTCTTGGTTTAATTTGTATGGGTCTTAATTATAAGGGTACTAAAGATGCTAAAACATCTCTTTTCTTATGTTTATTTTGTTCCAGATAATTATGCAAGATCTTTTTGCAATTCTATGATATGCAAAATTTAAAAAAAAAAAAAAAAAGTGATTTATGAACTCTGAATTGCTGTTCCATTTCTTCATTATGCCACTATGTAATACCAAGATTTATTTTTTTTTCTTTCTAAGAAGACTAAGAGACTTAATCAATGTGCAAGCTCTCAAAATTTCTGAAATGTGCATTTGGAGTCTTTCAGGTTACCTGAGGCTATGCATACAAGCTGATAAATTAGAAAGCTTATGTCACAATACTTTAAGACAGGACTCTTTAACACCAATGTCTTGATTTTATGTACTTGTTTTATCCAAGCTGTACTTAATGCACGGAAATGCAGGACAACAGATAGGCTGGGGCTATCAGAAATCTTAAAATCAGCCATACTAAGCCTCTGACTATTTCATCTTAACCAACAATTATTTCTTTCTTCATTGCATGCCCTTTCTCTTTGTGATCTTAATTTGGCCGATTCTTTCTTTCTAATGAAGAAAAGAAACCCCAACCTTAATTTTTCTCCCTGTATGGGGCTGTTTCACTTAAGNTCCAACAGTTCCATGTCCTTCCTGTGCTGGGGGCTCCACAACTGCACACAGTACTTCAGATGGGGTCTTAGGAGAACACAGTAAAGGGGCAGAATCACCTCCCTTGCCAAAACATATACAATATGTGTATCTCTGTGTGTGTACAATCTGCTGATCCATTTGGATTTGTAATGTTTTTTTCATGTGTATGTTTTATACTTCTATATTTATTTTAGCTAAGTCCTTAATCCTCTCCTTTAGGTAAGAACCTGAAGATTAATTACCTTCACCTCAAATGGCACAGTCAGTTCAATAAGTGTAGGGGGAAAAAAGAAAAAACAAAACAAAACAAGGAAAAAGAAAATTTTCTTGCAACCAAGAAGGCAAGAACAGAGGATTTTTGTAATTTTGATGTAGTGGTGATCAAATGCATAGCAAACTGCCCTTTGGTTATTTTTTTGTTTGGTTTTTGTTTTACTTTCCTTGAATTATCCTGTTTCCACAAAGGAAGAACAATGGACAAATTTTACCCCTGGCCTAGGGAATTTTCATGATTTTTCATCTCGCTGCTTTGCACAATATTACAATCTGCCAAGGAAAAATGCAGGAAGTCCCACATGCTGCAGTTAGTTATCCATCAGATAGCTCAACCCAAGAACAGCCTCATTCTTTCATAAGGAACAGCTAGTCACAACAGGGTGAAAAGTCCCTGCTGTTCTTCAGTTGTATGAAATAGAATAGACTGTGAAACAAGATAGGCTTCTAAATAACAACAGCCAATCTTCATTCATGCTGTTCCTCCAGCATCTTTTCTTTGTTTTCTCCTGAGTTGCTCTTAGTTTTTTTTTCCTACAATCACCTTTACATTACTGATAGAAGACATCTTTGGTTATCAGTAATGCTCTTTATACTAGCAATCTTTTTATCTCAGCTGGGGCTATGTATTTTAAGTAAACTATCAGATAAAATTTATAAAATACAGAAAATCCAATCAATAAAAATTACAAGAAGCAGCAACAGAAGAAGCCTATGTGAAACACTGAAAGAAAAGTTGTCCAGTTACAGGACCTGAATATTTATCTCTCTGTTTTATTTATATGATAGAAATAAAGTCTTTTATTTACCAGTTGTGTTTTGATTACCACTACATTAATTCTAAATAAACATTAATAATTATTTATTTATGGCAATTAAAATAGATTTTTTTATCACAGGATGATTCAGCAATTTCTTTGGCTGTTGATGGGGAAAAATAAGTTTTCTGCACATATATTTCATTAGAGAAGGAAATTATTTTATCATCATGGAAATCTGTTGTATTTTCATAAGTCTGGCTAATAAAATGCTCACCAATGCATGTAGCATGGGGAATAAACAGTAGGGGTTAGGCATTAGGAGTGAGTTTAGTCCAGGTGTGTTCAGGGGCTTATAATCTGGTAGCAATTAGAGACCTGGAGGGATAGCTGACATGACTGGAATGTGATCATGGATGGCTATGTCCTCTTTAGGAAAGACAGGTCAGCAAAGTGAGGTGGTGGAGTTGCTCTCTATGTGAAGAAGCAACTTCTTGGGCATTGAGTTATGCCCAAAGGAGGATAAGGAGCAAGTAGAGAGTTTGTGGGTATGAATCAAGGGGTAGGATAGCCGGGCTGATACAATTGTGGGTGTTTATTACAGGCTGCCTGGTCAGGATGAGGAAGTTGATGAGGCCTTCTACAGACAGCTGGCAGCTGCCTCTCTATCACAGGCCCTGGTTTCATGGGGGATTTTAATTACCCAGGCATTTGCTGGAAGGCCCATTCAGCTAGTCAGCCACAGTCCAGGAGGCTCCTCCAGAGCTTCGATGATAACTTCATGATGCAAATAGTGGAGGAGCCAACCAGGAGAGGAGCACTGCTGGACCTGATCCTCACCAGCAAGGAGGGTGTGGTTGAAGCAGTAAAGGTTGAGGACAGCCTTGGCTGCAGGGATCCCGAGATAACAGAGTTCAGGATCTTGTGTTGTAGGAAGAGAATTACTAGCAAGATCACAACTCTGGATTTCAGCCAACTTTGGCCTCTTCAAGCAATTACTAGGGGAAATATCATGGAACAGAGTACTGCAAGGCAAAGGGGGCTATGATATTTGGTTAATATTCAAGAA